>MU405340.1:0-117003 GCA_022836615.1 Annulohypoxylon bovei var. microspora
TACGGAGAAGGGGTTATCGAAGGCCCGTGAGGATGTCCTGCCGAAGGTTCGAGCGTGTTCTCGAATAGCTAGGAGGCTCCCAGTGTGGTAGCTAGTGCCCTGGAGACCGTATGAACGCAAGGGGAGCGAAGGCCCGTGAGGATGTCCTGCCAAAGGTTCAGGGGGCGAGAAGAGCTACGGGAAAGAGAGACAGGGACTGGAGCGAGGTTGCGGCGAGGCAGCCGGCGACCTAGTCGGGGCAGATGGCAGCCAAGGGAGCTTCCCCTGCTGCCGGACGTCAGGCTAGGAGACATTACGAGCGAGAGAGAGGCGAGGCCCCTGTGCGGGACAAGCAGAGAGACGGCTGGTACCTTACCAGGCTTTCACATTACTAATACTAAGGGTAGAGCTAAGCTACAGATGAGAGGGACAGTTCATTCCTCCCCAGAGCCATAAGGGTTACTGTCTGGGTTAGGTAGTAGGGGGTTCGCCACAGCGTCACGATTAGCTGCCGTGGACCCTCCGCCGCCGCGAGCCTTGGCCCTTCCAGAGCGTGTTCGCGGAGCTGGCGCAGCTGGTACAGCTGGCGTTGCTGGGCTAGGGTTCGAGGCCTAAGAGGTGAAGGGGGTTAGCTGGAGATACACCGGTAGGTAGAAGGAGATGTAGCATACCGAGGCTTGTACGATGGCCTTGAGTGACTCGAGGACCTGGGTAAGAGCTAGCTGGTTATCAGCGCTTCGCTCCAGGTTACCGGCGAGGTTGGCGAGATGTCCATTCGCAAAGGTGTGGGCAACGATTATCCTATCCAAACCACTCTCAATGTGAGATAAGTGCGAGGACACGGAGCGGACGTGTTTAGCGGTGTTTTCCAGGGCAAGTAGCCGGCGTTCATCGCGTTCATCATCGAGAGCTCGCTGGTACTCCTCCCGTTGGGTAGCCGACATACTGAGCTCATTTTTCTTACGCTGGAGCTCCTTTCGAACGTCGAGCTGGAGGCGATCCAGCTGCAACCTAACAATGTCGTCGGAACAGATATATTCATACAGATCCCGGCCAGCAGCGGCAAGGACACCGTACGGCTGCAGCGAGGTTAGAGTGAATTTGCCAGGAGATGAGAAATTAGGAGACGAGATACTAGGAGTCATACATTGACACAGTCCTTACGGTTGACCCGACAGGTCTCACACTTTACAGAAGCAGCTACATCGCGGATGGTTAACAGGGAGATAACAGAAGATTCAGGATGAGCTTACTGCGTGAGCAAAGGCAGTGTTTTATTTCTTTACCGATAGTCCACTGGGCTAGGTGACTGAGGCACCTACAGCAGGGTGTATTATTTACGACGAATTCTTCAGACATGGTTATATCGCGGCGAAGTAACTGAAATTTCAGTATTAAAGATTATGAAGAGATGAAATAAGAAGAGGAATCAGCCAGGCAGGGCAAAGGTTATTTATCAGTGACCTCGAAGGATTGTGCGGGGAACCTGGTATGGAAGATGTGAGATTGTGTGAAATCGTGTGAAATTTTTCATGCAATTTACACCAAAGGAATCACGATGAGAAACGACGACAGCTCAGAGTTACCTCGAAGCTGCTTCGCGGATTTTACCTAGTGCTTTATGGGTTTTTGCCTTACTGAAGGTTTTCCCCATATTCAACATAAATTGTTGGCGAATGCGTACTTAATTGGATGATAGGAGGTTTTATTTTCTACGGAGTAATATCGAGTCAGCAGCGCACCGAATGTGCAGTCTGAAGGACGAGTCTTAACGAAAGGAGATTTTATTATCTGTGGAGTAACGAAGCGAGCTCGCACACACAGCGCTTCAAGCTCCTGAGGACAGGAGCTCAGCTGAGGAGGGTGACTCTGTCAGGAGACAAAGGAGATAGTACTAGTAGAGCTCTTATGTGGGCCTAGCGAGGCCCCAGCGCAGCTGGAGTGAGGTGTATATAAGGGGGCTTCGCCCCCTTATTACACCTTTGAGAGGAGCACGCATTATTACAGTCACTATTCTATCCATTTGCAGCGATGCAGCTGCGCTGCACCTGTGTAGCCCGCTAGTCGTTCACCTTGTGCACAACTACTATTATGGGCCCCAGTTCCTTTCTGACAATTATTAAATGATATAATAATATGGGTTAATATAAAAAAATAATTATATAAATAACTTTTAATAATTTTTAAACGTTTTGTAACATATAATATAATTATTAATATTTTTAAGTTTTAATTTTTCGTTAAAAAAGGAATTTTTTTTAATTTTATTATTTTTAAAATTAATATTAAAGTAAATTTAATTAAAGTAACAATAATTAAAAATTATTTTAAACTTAAAATAATTATATAAATTAAAATATTTATTAATGTAATAAATTATTTTAAATATTTAATAAAGGATTATTTAATAATAATAATTTCATTAATAACTTTTATAAATAAACTTAAAAATAAATTTATTAAATTAAATATAAAAGTGATAATAATATAAAAAAAATTTTATAATTTAATTATTATTATATTAATAATATAATAATTTAATTAAAAATTATTTTTAATAATTAAATTAAACGTTAATAAATTATATATTAAAATAATTTTATTTTAATTATATTTTTATAATAATTAAAATATTTTACATTTAATGGTTTATTTTTTTAAAAAGTTTATAAATATATAAATATGTTATTTAATTTAAAAAAAAAAATTATTAAAAATTATATTATTATTATAATATTAATATTATTAAAAAAAAATTATAATAATTATAAATTATAAATTATTTAAATTAATTAATATTAAGGTTAAATAATTTATTAAAATTATACGTTTTTTAAATATTATTAAATATTATAATATATAAATTATTTATTACTTTAATAAAATTTACGTATTAATAAATTATTTATTTAAATTTTTTAATTTAAATTTAATTAATAAACTTTTATTAATTAATAAAAACGAAGTAATAATAAAACTTATTCGATATTTTTATAAATTTAATTAATTAAACCTTTAAATAATTTATAAATATTTATTATAAAGAATAAACTTTTTAATAATAATAAAAAAAAAATAAATAAAAAAACATTTCGTTAAATATTAAAATTAATTATATAAAATTTCGAAGTATATTAAAACACTTAAAAACCTTTTACATGTAATAAAAACAATAATTAATATAATAAATATATAATTTATATTAAAATATAATAATATAATTTATTAATTAACGAACATATATTATAATTAAAAATATATTACAATTAAAGTAATATTTAAAAAAATAATAAAGTTATTTTAACATTTTAAAATAACGTTAATAATATATAATATGGTAATTACGATTTATTTAATTCTCATTTTAAAACCTTTCCTTTGTAAAATAGCTTTTAAATGGAATAACTTTTATTTTATAATAATTAAAAAAACTTGCTTTATGTTTATATAATATTCACACCATAACTTGTGAATATGTTATAATAATTTAATAACACTTTTCATCTTATGAGAAAATTAGCGATTAACACTTAATTAATTAAAAAAATCTTTTTTTATTTAATTAATTATAACCAATTAAAACCTTCGTGATTTACTTGGTTTTAACACTTATTTTTAATTATTATTTTTTCCATTAATCCCCGATTAATTTTTATTAATTTTTAATTAATTCTTATTAATTTTAATTGATTTTTATCGATTTTAATTAATTTTTATCGATTTTTATTAATTTCTTCATTAATTTTCATTAATTTTCGTTAATTTCTTTTAATCCCAAGTTATTTTTTACCACTTGGATGGATATAATAAAGGAAAATAAGCTTTATATAATTGTATACCATTAAATGATTACCTTTTAAAACGATCTTAAGAATAAATTAATCTTTTAACGAAAGAATATTACCTTTTAAAATAACGTTTTAATTTTAATCCGTAAAGTAATAAAATAATTTCTTTAAGAGTAAATTAAAGTATTAATTTAAATAACCCGCATTATTCGTACGAGTGTTAATGTTACGGTAAAAAATTATTTAAACGGTTAAAAAATTAATAAATATGCTTTTAACATTACAATTAAATTTGCCTTAAGATTTGCCGTTGACTTTATATTAAAGGAAAATAATTTTTTTTATTAAAAAAACAATATTTTTTAATATTAATAAGACGATTTTATTGCTTTTTTTTTTATATAATATAACTTATAAAATAATTTTATTATTTTAAATGAAAAAGTATTTAATATTAATAATCCTTTAAAAACCTTTATTAAATGAAAATTATATAAAGAATTAAAAATTATTTTATTAAATATTTAATAAAATGATATTTTATTAGATTTTAAAGAATCTTTTATTTTACAAAATTTACAATATTAAAAAAACAATTTTTTTATACAAGATTATTATTCCTTTATTCCCGATTAACTTTTCCCATTATTTAATATTAATGAAATAAGTATTTCATTATTATAATTATTTATATTTCTTTTTAAAAACTAATTATTACTTTTTTTAAACGAAGTAAACTTAAAGCAACCATTTAATCCCATTATTTTAATCCCATATATATTATTATAAAGGTAATTATAAAATAATTTAAAAATATATAAATTAACATTCCCATTAATAAAAATTAGGTAAATTTTAATATTATTAACCTAATTTTACCTTGCTTAAATATTAATACGGTTAAACTTATTATTAATATTAACCTTAAACGTAGTTTTAAAAAGAAGAAAACTTTAACGAAATTTACGGGATTATCCCCTACCATTATTATTTTTATTATTTTTATTATTTTTAAATTTATTATTTTCCGACTTAAAAAAAGGCCTTAAAAATCTTGGAGATTTTAAAAATCTTATAACGGAAAACCTTGAAAAAAATCTTATAATAAAAAACCTTAAAAAGAATTTTAAAAAGGAAAAAAGTTTAAACGAACCAAGTTTATTAAAAAATAATTTAAATTAATTATTTTCCTTTTTAATATAAAAATTAAATATTTTATCCTTAATATTATAATTCTTTAAAAAATAAATTTCTTTAAAGAAATTTATTTAATTTTTATTATTTTAAAATTCATTTAAATGTAAAGAATATTAACATTTCTTTTTAAAATAAGATTTTAATTTTTTATTAAAATAAAATTTTTTATTAAAATAAAACGAAACTTTTATATTTAATATAAGCGTAATAAATATTATAAGTTAAGTAAAAGCTACCGTTGTGCCGGTAAATACCCTAAGTAGCCAAGTAATATTAAGATAAATAAAACAAGTAAAATAAAGAAAACAAGGAAATAATCTGCTTTTTTTAAATCCGTTTCTTAGAAATTTACCTCCCTTTTTTTTAAATTTATTTCCCTTTAACTTCTTGTAATTAATAAATAACTTAAGCTTAATTAATAATTTTTTTATTTAAATAATAAATACTTTTTAAACATAACATATTAACCAAATAAATTACTTAATAACACACGGATGGAAGTTAATATAAATTAAATATTTTTATTTAAACTTAAATGAAACGTTATATAGAAAGGTGGATTTTATAATAATGGGAAAATTTATATATTAGAAAAATATTTATTTATTTATAAATAACGTAAAAAAACACGTAATAATTATTATACGAACGGATATAATTTGCAAAGATTTCGTATAACTGTTACGAAATAACGCTTAAAAATAATAAATAAAAGAAATTTCCTAAAATTCCAAGGCTTCTTATAATAAAAATCTTAAAAAGGTTTTTTAAGCCGTTATTTTACGTTTTAAAATATTAATAACGGTAACGTTAAAATAATTAAAAAACCTTAATTTTACTTATAAATTAAACCGTATCGCGATCGGAAAGTTTATTCGTTCTTAAATAATAAACATTATACGAATCGTAAAAGCAGTTGGAAAAAATTCCTTAACATAATAAATATTAAAAATATATAATTTAATTTACCCACCATTTAAATAATTAATGGTCCGGTTAAATAACACCGCCGGCTTTTTTTTAAACGATTAACTTTTTTATTTAAAAAAGAAAACATTTGCATATAAAATTATTATTAAATTATATTACTAATTATAAAACTTTAATAAAAATATATAAGTTTTTTTAATTATTAATTAAATGTTTATTAATTATTAATTATTTTAAGTTAATGTAATAATATTATAACGATTAATTTTATTAACTTTAATAAAATTGGTTTATAATTATTTCGAAAGTTTTATATTAAATTTATTATTATTTATTAAATTAATTTATTAAGTTTTAATATTATTAAATGTCTTAAAGAAAATAATCGTAAATTTATATTTTAAAAAAATATATTAATAAAGAAATTCTTAACTTTAATCCAATTAACGTAAAAGCTTTAATTAACGTAAATCATAATGCGGAAATAATTTCCTTTATGGAAATTGGTTTTAATTTCGAGGAATATAAACGTTACGCGGAGGCGGATAATTTCCACGCAAACGAGGTAATGGTTTATTTAAATGAAAACGGAACGGAGGTTTGTTTTAATACAAAGGTTATAATTATAAAGGTCCGCGAGGATAATTTTAAAGATAATGATAAAATAAATAAATTTAAGTTAAATAAAACGGATAAGCTTTTTAATATAATAATGAAGCTTTTATTATAAATGATAATAATAAAAAAAACATTAAGGAAATAACGTTTTAAAATAATAATTATTTTTTATTAAAATAATATTTAAACATAAAAAAGGAAATTTTCGTGATAAATGAATCAATAAAAATTAATAATAATACTTTTTATACTATTAAATTTAAGGTTGTAAAATTTAAAAAAAATAAAATTATATATTAAAAGTGCGAAGAAATATTTCCGTTAAGAAATATTTTTATGAAACACGTATATATTAAAATATATGTATTAATAAAAAATATAAGGAAATATTAATAATTAACCGTTAAAAATATTAAAAAAAAACCTTAAAATGTAAAAGCATTATATTAAAATAAAAACGAAAATAACTTCGCAAATTTTAAGGATGCGAAAACATTATATAATGAAATATTCGTTAAAACATTAATAAAACTTAAAGTTATAAAAGTTATTCTTAAACCATGCTTTAAATAATACTTAAATAAAAAACATATATATATAAATTTTAAAGTATGGTTTTACGAATTATTAAAAGTTTAAATAATATATAAAAATATAAAAATTAATAAAAAAATAATGGATAAATAATAATTAATGGATAATTATAAAGATTATAAAATCAAATATAAAAAAAGAAGTTATAAAGTAAAAGGTGTTAATAAAAAATTAATTCTTAAAGATTTAATAATTTTCCATTTATTAGTATTAATGTAATATTAAAGAAAATCGGTAAAAGCGTTAATTTAAGTTAAAATATAAATTAATAATAACTTAAAACCAAATCTTTTATTAAAAACAAAATAATTAAAATCATACGGAATAATTATTAATTATTTTAAACGAATAATAACGTTAAAATCTTATTAAAGAACAAATATTCCCATTAAAATTTACAAATTAACAAAACTTATTAACCGTAAAATGGTAATTTATTAAAACGTGATAATATTATTATATACTTTAACCTTTTTATATATAAGTTATAAAAATTTATTTCGAACGGATGAATTTAATAACGAAAAAAAATACTTTTTCTTCGAAAATTCTTTAAAGATATTAAACACCATTACTTCGGTAATAAATATAAAAGTGGTTTTAATGGTAAATAATATCGATAAATTATTAAAAATCCACCGAAACCAAAAAATTGGTAAAATTTATAACGTTAATAACGAGGGATAATTTAAAATAAATATTTTTACATTTTTTTTTAACGAATTTAATTTAACGAATAAGGTTATAAAAACGTTTATGTTTTTATATAAATTTAAAAATTTAATGGAAAGGATTAAAGTTTAAAAAAAGGCTTAAAACATCGAAGGAAAATAAAAAGAAAATGAGTTTTTATTAAGAATTTAAATAAAAAATATTAATCCAAGATTAATTAAACCGGAAAACGTTTTATTTATATTAATAAAAAATGAAATACATATATAATATACGAATAAAGTTTACACGGAAAAAATAAAAACGATTTTAAAAAAGTATAACGTATAAATAAGATATCGCATAATTTAAATGTTTAAAAATAAAAAAATGTAAATAAATTTTATGTTAAATTAATAAAAACGTAAAATCCGTATATATACTTATAAATTAGGTTTTAAAGATAAGGAATTCTTTAATAAAATATATAATAATATATATAATAACGGAAAAATGTTATAAATGAAAGATTTAACGTTATTTATTAACTTTATTTTCGTGGTTTAAAAGATAATAAATAATAAACAAAAAGGTCGTGTGGTAATTAACTTGCATTTATTAAATAATATAACGATTTTTAATATATATTTATTATTAATGTAAAAAGATATTATCGTGGATATTAAAGGAAAAAAAAAAATTATAATAATAAATAAAAAAAGTTTCTTCCATTAATTCTTAACATTTAACTTTTATAAGAATAAAATAGTAATTATTTTATTAAAAGGATTAAAGGTTTTAAATGTGGTATTAATGGATTATTAAAATAATCCCTTTTATGTATAAAAGTTTATAAATTAAAAGTTTTATTCGCATAAAAAATATTATAAAGCATATTTAAATAATATCGTGATTTATAACGATATAAAAGAAGATTATTTAAAATACTTTAACGCGGTATTTAAGACTTTCCAAAAATTAAGAGTTATTATAATCTTTTAAAAATCTTTCATAACATATAATTTTATTAAACTTTTAAGTTTTTTAATAAACGGATTCAATACATTAATTACATTAAATAAAATTAAAGTAATTAAAAAAATTAAAATTCTTAAAACGCTCAAAGATTTAGAAACTTATATCGGAATGATTATATGGTTAAAAAAATATATTCCTTAATATTAATAAAAGATTTAACCGTTTTAAAAAAGAAAAATAATAATATTTAACGAAAGCCGAATTATAAGAAACTTATCGATAAAAAATAAAACAATTCGGAAAAAATGGACTTTAAAAAAGAAGTTTAAATTTACAAAAAACGAGAAAAAAGCTTTCCGCTTTATTTAACATAACTTAATAATAAGAACGTATTTATTACATTGGAATTTTAATAAAACCGTTTTCATTAAATTAAATATAATAAAAAAATAAAAATATAACGTAATAATCTTTTATATGAAAGAAAATTAAAATGGAATGGATATATATTTAAATAAGATATAATTAATTATATTTTTAAATAAGGTTTTTATAAAAGCGGAAAAAAAATACAATGTAATAAAATTAAAAGTTTTTTACTTAACATAAATTATACGAAACTTACGACCATAGTTTTAATTTAATAAATTAAACGTGATAATTTTAATAAATCATAAAATTATTAAAAGAATAATTTAATAAAAGAACTTCGTTACGGTTAATATAATTAAAAATAATTCGAAATTAATTATAACGTTAACTTTCTTAAACTAATTTTAATTAAATGTAAAACATATCCCCGGAAAATTAAATTTCGTTTTAAACGCATTATTAAGATTATTAATAAAGGTAAATAATAAAGACGAGGAGGAAAAAAATAACGAAATTAAAAGCGAATTAAATGATTTAATAAATTATTTTACGTTTTTATTAAGTGAAATTTACTTAAGTATAGAATTTTAAGAAAAATTATAAAAAGGATATTAAAAAAACGGAAAATATAAAAAGATTTTACAAGATTTAAAAAAAAAGTTACGAACGAAAAAAAGAAAATTCGACATTAAAAATAAATTATTATATTATATTATTAAAAAGAAATAAAGGAAATTAATTATTTCGGCATTATGCGTTTAATAAATTTTTCAATAAGTTTACGACGAGAAACATTACTTCGGCTTTTAAAGGATAACAACGAAATTAAAAGATTTAATAATTAATAATTTCTTTAATTAATTACATAATTATTTAAATCATTATTTAAAATGTATTAAAAATAAAATAAATAAAAAAAAACTATTAAGTTATTTATATCCCATTAAAAGTAAATTAATATTATATTATATAATGGCGATAGATTTTATTATAAAATTATTTAAAGTTTTATCGGAAAATACGTTTTGGAAAATATTAAGTTATGATTATTATAATGTTTTAATAATAAATATTTACAAGTTTTTTAAGAAAATAATTTTAATCCTAAGAAACTTTTAATACATAATTAAGGAATGGGCGGAAATATACTTCAAATACTTATTATTATATAATTAAAAAATACTAAAAAAAATAATTTTAAATCGAAATAAAAAGTTTTTTTTAAAAGTTTAATAAACCATATTTTTAAGAGCAAGAATTGTATAAAACTTTTTAATAATATGGTATTTATAAATAAATGGATAAAGTGAAAAACGTAATTAAAACGTGGAAATAAGCATTCGATTTTACATATTATTATTAATAATTTTATGGAATTTTATAATTTTATTTTTATAATATAATTTAAATAATATGAAATTATTTATCTTAAGAAAATCCTTAAACAAGGTAATTTTAAGTTTTAAGCTAACCATAATAATATTAATTTTGGAAGTATTATATAATATAATAAATTTTAAAATCTTAAAGAACATATATTAATAAAAAGTTATAATAATAATAAATTTTATGGTAATAATTAATAAAATACGATATAATAATAAACATAATTTTTAAGAATTTAATATCGGCGAAGAAATATACTTGAAATTATATAAAGGATATCATTTACTTAAAAAGCCCGTTAAAAAATAATTGGAATAAAGAATTAAACCATTAATAATAATTAAAAAGGTTAAGGAATTAATTTATAAATTAAATTTCCCCCGACATTAACGAATTTACCGAATGGTATTAGTTTCATAATTAACTTTAAAATTATTTAAGAAAGATATTTTTTAAAAAAAGAAACTATAACTTGGATAAGTTTAGGTAAATGGAAATAACGAAGAATAAAAATCGTTCGAAATTAAAAAGCTTTTAAAAAAAAAGGTTAATAAAGTAAAAAGAAAGTATACCTTCGAGTATTTAATTCATTAAAAAAATTACGAAGTAATATATAATTAATAATATCCACGAAAGTTTTTAATGGAAAACGTATTAAAATTAATACGAAAATATAATTAAAAGTATAAAATGATTTTCGAAAAATTAAAAATAAAAAAAAACGCTTAGGAAAATTAAGTTAATAAAACATTAAAAAATAACATTTTATAAAAAAAAGACGAAAAGATAAAACAAATCGTTAAAATAATCTTAAAAACTAATATATAAATGTAATTACCCCGTAAAATAAAAAAGTAAACAAAAACAATTAAACATTTTTAATTTAATTAACGTTTAAATTAATAATTATTACTTAATATACATTGTATTTATTTAAAATCCTTTTTTTTTTTATGTTTTTTTTAATTATAACTTCGTTTTCATTTCCCTTAAACATTATCTTTTTTATTATAACACTTTCATTTAATTCCTTAATTATAATTTTATTTTTAATTTTTTTTCGATTATAATCTTAAACATATTTTCTTTTAAATAATTTTATTTTAATTATAATATTTTCATTTAATTCTTATTCATTCACACTTATATTCGAAAAAAAAAATTCGTTTACGCTTGTTTTTAAAGAATAAATTTTATTAATTACTTTTAAGAAATAATTTCCATTAATTATTTTTAAGGAATAAATTCCATTAATTGTTTTCAAGGAATAAATTTCATTAACGTTTACTTATTTACAATAACCTTACATTAATTAAATTAAACCTTTTTTTCAAAAATTCTTTTTATTTACGATTACTCATTTTCATTAACCTTAATTTAATTAAACCGGATCCATTTATATTTATTTTCAAATAATTAATTAAACATTTACTTACGTTTAACCTTATTAATTATTTGTAAGAAACGAATATGGTAAAAAAAAAAAATAAAAACGTATAATTAAAGCACTTCGATAACGATACGTTCTTATATAAAAAAGAAGCTATTATATTAAACGAAGAATGGGAATTTCAAAAAAAGGAAATAAAAGATCATTTAAATAAAATTATATAACCAAATATTCTTATAACATTTAAAATATAAATAAAAAAAAAACGACAACTATTAAAAAATTAATAATAATTAATGTTAAGAGCAAATAATCTTAAGGAATATTAAATACAAATAATTATAAAATTCTTTTTAACATTAAATTTAAATTTAAAAAAGATTATTCACCATCTCGTATAAATTTAACTAAATAAACATCCAAGTAATATAAGAACTTAAATAAACGTAAAAAATGCTTTTATAATATATAATAAGGCTTAAAACAAAAAGTGGAATAATAAAGTTACGTTAAAACTTAATAAAATAACCTTTTATTAATTAGTAACTTTATAAATTTACAAGGATATGGTAAAAAATTTCAATTACATTCCATTTTATATTTTAAAATGGTTTAATAATTACGGTTTATATTAAATGGTTTTATTATATACAAATTATATAACGCCTTTTTTTTAAAAAAATTAATATGAAAAATTTATACCACGTATTAAAGATAATAAAACAAGGTTCTTATTAAAAAATATCAAGTAATCATAAAAATACCTTCCTTTAAAACGAGAAAACAAGCCACTTACGAAAAGGTTAAAAATAAAAGAAAATTAAATGAAAGCTAAATAAGAAATATTAAGTTTCTTTAAAAAAACGGCAAATATTTACGTAAAAATTTTAAATGCAAAATAACAAATCCGAGGAATTATTAATAATTTTTACCAAAATTTAAAAAATGTTAAAAAAATAATAAGAAAATTAAGAAAAGCTTTCATAAAATACTTAAAAATATTATTATAATTATAAAAAGAGATTTAAGAGGATGAGGAAAAAAAAAATAATGAAAATAACTTATAAAAAAAATGAAATAAAAACGTTTCGTTTTTTCCTTAAAAGGGGGGGAATTTAATATAATAATTATAACTCGTTTAATTCTTATTTTAAAACCTTTTTTTTATAAAATAACTTTTAAATGAAATAACTTTTACTTTATAATAATTAAAAGAACTTACTTTACATTTATATAATATTCATACCATAACTTGTGAATATGTTATAATAATATATTAAATTATAATTAAATATTTTTTTTATTAATTAATAAAAAAATTAAATACGTCATTATTAAATTTATAACCGATATATTTTTTAATATTATTTATGCGTTAAATAATCGATTATACGTTTTTAAAATAAATAACGATATTAATGGTAATTAAATACGTTATTAATTAAATGGAAATTAAAATGGTATTATTAATAAAATTTATTAATTATATTTTATTATTTATAAAAATTAAAAAAACGTTTAATTATTTATAAAAATAAATATTTAATAATATTTAAAATTTCGTTAATTACGAAGTTATAAATTAAATTTAATAACACGGTTTTATTATAAAATTAATTATTTTTTTATATTTTAAAAGTAATAATAAAATAAAAAAAATTAATAATAATTTAAAAAAGATTATACTTTAAAAATATTAAATAAATTTTATAATTATAAATTTATTTAATTTATTTTAACGAATTTTAATTATTTATAATTATATTATTAAATTTAACGGTTATAATAATTTTTTTTTAATATTTAATATATAATTTTTTTAAAATTAATCATTTATCGAATATATTAAATATATTCGTAAATTAACCGAAAAAAAAAAACCGTAATTTAAAAATAATTAATAATATAATATAAAGCTTTTATAATTTATAATTATTATAATAATATAAAAACATTTTAAAAATAAATAAAAACGTATTTATAAAAAAAAAAAAATTTAATACGTATTTACGTTTTTAAAGATTAAATATTAAAGGTACGGTAATAAATAAATAAATATAAGTCGTATTATAATAACCCGTGGGAAATTTACCATTATTATTAAAATAATATTTATTAATTATATAATTTAAAAAAGTTAATGTTTTTTAATAAATATAACGATAATAATTTATTTTTAATATACGTAAATAATAATTACCTTATACGAAATTTATAATATATAAATAAATAAATGCTTAAATAAAATCGGTAATAATTATAAAAAAAATTACGTTTATAATAATTATAAATAATTATAATAAAAAAAAAAAATAATGTAAATCCCCGATTTAAAAATTTTTATAATAACATTTAAACCATTTATAATAATAAACGTAAATTATTAAAATAACCTTAAATCGCATATAAATTTAATTAATTATAAAACCTAAATTAATTAATAATTAATCACACAAGTTTACCCTTACCAATATAAAATAACGTTTATTACACATAAACGATATTCCGTACAATTAAAAGGCTCGGACGCACATAAGCGTCGGTCTAGGTCGGTGTAACGACGCTAGTACCACACGCTGCACACGGCAGGTGGACGGCAAACTCCGGGCCGGTCCCAACGTCGGCCAACGTCGGCCAACATCGAAATTTCTTTTTTTCCCCAAGTTCGCAAACCATGCGTTCGCCTGCTCAATTCGAGCGTCAATCCTCCGAATGCATACTTTCGCGGTGCGTGCCTTTCGCTCGGCAACACTTGGCTTACAGAAAACACCTTTAGTGACGCGTCCTAACCGACTCTTCCACGCCTCAACCCGCGTAAGGGCTGCTGACGATAACAGCGGTGTCCCCCGAGACGGCGAAAATAAATCCGAGAAAGAGAACCAGACCGGAGATGGCAATAATGGAGACGAGAACTCAGTTAGCGAGAACCTCTTCGCAGAAGTTGAGGAGGGTCAGGGTCGTAAAAGAGCCGGAAATGGCTTATTGAGATTACCTACCGTCAGAAACCGCAAACCTAAGGAGCTGCCCCCTGTGCATGTGCCGGAGTCGTTTCTCTCCAGAGCTATCTGTCGTCTTGAAGATATAAATTTGGATGCTGGGATGAGCCGTACAGATGAAAGGGATGCGCGTATCTTCTTAGAGTATGTATTGCTTACTCCAAGCTCGGAACATAAGGTGCCAGACCATATTGATTACATACTCGAAGCTGCGGCTTGGAGTGAGGAGACATTGAGTGAAACCCTCGAGACTCTGAAATCTGACTTGGGTTTGGGTGGAGATTTGATCAGCAAGAAGGGCGACATCTTGGTGGCTGCCGCTTTCTGGACCACGGTCAGATCAGCTCATGCGATTAACGGACTTAAATCCGTAGATGAGTTATTCGAGCGTAATTCTATTTCGAGCTCTGGAGATCTCTTTACCACTCTCAATTACACACAGTTGCTTGGAAAGAAGCGCAAACCACCAGATCCAAGTCAAGCCGAGCAGGTAATCCAATATGCCGTGAACGACTCTAACCTACAAGAACACACCGTCTCCTGGTTTCCACGCGGCTTGGTCGACGAGATTATACTCTCAATTCGTGCCGACTTCTTGGTCAAAGCTCCGAAGAGTGTGAAGCTTACAGAACTACGCCGACCCGTTACTCTTATCAACTTCTCTGACTATTCTGGGTATTCTGTACCCCATGATGTCGTGCGTCACATTGCTCATCAGCTAGAGGCCGACGTCCTGCACTTGAGAGCTGCTGATATTGCACACATCATCGGGAATTATCTTGGCCAAGACGCTATTAGAGCGCCCGGAGCAATCTCGCAGCTGGGATACAAGGCTGCGATGAACAGCGGAAGGATAAAAGCGAGCCAAACCAACAATGAGGATGCAGATGAAATACAACTTGTGAAATCACGATTTTCTATGATCAAGAAAATATCCCAAATGGACGATTTCCTAAACGGACCGAATCGAGGAAAGAATGAGGATCTCTGGGACGACTTAAAAATCAACGCGGCTTTAGAGGAGCTGATCCACTCCGCTGATTCAGAGTCTACCGAGAAACGGCCGCTTATTGTTCATATTGATGACTTTAATGCTCTAAATATGGACCTGGAAGGTGGTGCCATGATCATTGGCAAAATCCGAAAAGTCATCGATGGACTCTGGGCGGATGGTCGAGATATCGCCCTGGTCGGTTCTTGTTCGACCAAGGATGCACCGCACGCTTATATAGCCGCACTTGGAAAACTCAAATCGACAGAACGAGTAATTAATCTTAGCACGATTCCTCCACCCTTACCAACTTCACTCTCTCGCATGGACTTAGCTGTAAAATGGGTTACGTCCGATGTCAAGCGCGAAACTTTAGAAAAAAAGGACTTCATTAGGGAGAATGATAGCAATATTACAAGGGTACTGTTATCAATGGTTGAACCTCCCTCCGATGCCCCAATAACAACTACCCAAGAGATAGGACTAGGTGGATTACATAGGTTAAGATTGCCGAAATCATGGAAAAATGGTGTATTACCGCTCAACGAGGTATATCGCATTGCTACTATTATGATTGGCTGCCTTCAGTCTACGAACCCGTCGGACGTGTTCAACATCAAATCTATGGAGAGTGTCGTCGCTACCATCAACGCGCTTGAGGATTTGGAATCTCCCAAGACTAAGACTTCCGTTGAGAAAAGCCAGCGGAATGGAAACAGGGAACCAGGCTTTCTCCCAGCGCTGAGCTCATTAAACCCATTCTCAGGCGGAGAAGGGAGCCACGAGGATAGACTAGAGTCAGGTCTTGTGAACGCGCAAGACATCCGCACAACGTTCAACGACATCCACGCACCGAAAGAGACAATCGAATCGATCAAAATGCTCACTACTCTCTCCCTAATCCGCCCGGAAGCTTTCTCCTATGGTGTCCTCGCCACAGATAGGATCCCAGGATGCCTCCTCTACGGCCCACCCGGCACGGGCAAGACGCTGCTGGCGAAGGCGGTGGCTAAGGAGAGCGGAGCCAACATGATCGAGATCAGCGGGGCTAGCATCAACAATAAGTTCGTGGGCGAGAGCGAGAAGAACGTGATGGCGCTCTTCCGATTGGCCAAGAAGAAGGAGCCGATGGTCATATTCATCGACGAGGCAGACGCGCTGCTGGGGAGCCGCAGCAGCGGCAGGGAGGACGTGGGCTCGAGAAGAGAGACGATTAACCAGTTTCTAAGGGAGTGGGATGGCATGGAGAAGATGAAGGCGTTCATAATGGTGGCGACGAACAGGCCGTTCGACCTAGACGAGGCGGTGCTGAGACGTCTGCCCCGGAAGCTGCTGATCGACCTCCCGACCGAGGTGGACCGCGCCGCAATCCTAAAGATCCACCTCAGAGAAGAGCAGCTCGACCCGGAGACGGTGTCGATCGACGACCTCGCGAAGAGGACGCCGCTGTACTCCGGGTCCGACCTGAAGAACGTGTGCGTGGCGGCGGCGATGGCGGCGGTCAAGGAGGAGCTGGAGCTCGAGGAGCGGCTCAAGGCCGAGGAGAGCGTCGGCGGCGGCGGCGGCGACGACCACGCCGACGACGGCCAGACGAAGAGGCGGGTCCTCCGCGGGCGCCACTTCGACAAGGCGCTCCGCGAGATCGCGGCCAGCGTCTCGGAGGACATGGCGACGCTGACGGCGATCCGCAAGTTCGACGAGAAGTACGGCGACGGGGGCGCCGCCAGGCGCCGCAGGGCCAAGGTCGGCTTCCACGTCGCGTCCGAGGGCCCGGAGACCAGGGAGGCGAGGATCAGGGGCGGGCGCTGATTAGGGTAGGTAGTGTACCTGCTGACTTATCGACGTATTGCCTAGGTTAGGTAGGCTACTAAATAGATCAAAACATACATACACGACTTGGTTTGTCGTTTGTGTGGATATATGTTACGGGCACGTGGGAAATAGATTAGGTAAGGCTTTGCTATAGTATGGTATGGTATGGCATGGCATGGGTTGGTAGTGTGTATTGAATTGCTGTGTTTTTACCCCTTTTTTTCACCCTAAGTGCTATATGATTGCTCCTGGTCAACTACATCTAACTTACACCTTTTCCATGTATCTCGGTCTTCTCGACAGCGTTTGTTTCCTCCAGATATGACGAATGTGTTGTCTGCCTTTCATTGGCTGTGAGATATATTCGGCTGCATGTCATGCAACCTTCACCTGTCATGCAGCCTCATCTCCCACCCCCCGTCTTTATCAAGTCCACCCTATTTTGCGTGTGCCATATAAACCGGGCGACCTATCACAGTAGTTGTGGCTTACCGACTTTGATAGTACTTCCACCCTATTAATTAAGTACCCTGTGCATGGCTCTCTTAAAGCAGCGATGGGCTCTTCTATCCCAGAAAGAAATACATCCTCTCACCCGCATCACTGCCATTGCCTCAACATACCATTCCTACACTCAGTCACCCGCCTAATTGCTTACATGAGCCTTTGCTATCTCTTGCCGCTTCAACCAAGACCAACTTGCCAAGATGTCAGACTACCTCGAGTACTTCGATTTTGATGCCTTCTCAGGCTCCGACGAGTACGCCTTCGACGTCACCGAATTGGACAGGATGTATCCGATTGGTCAAGAGGAGCAGGACACCGCCCTCGACTTTGACTTCTCGCTGCTGCCTGATGCTGCTGCAGCTCCCGTGGAACCGTGAGGCTTTTTTTTTTAGACCTTGCTAATAAAAAGGGTGGTAGACTTGAACCAGTCAGTACCAACCCAAATAACGCGCTGTTTCATTGGTCTGCGAGCTCCTCATCTGCAGCTCCCAACCAGCAGTTAGCACAATCCGCCAGCGTGAAAGGCCAGCCGCCCAGCGTCGGGGTTCCTGCGTAAGTCCCGAATACTTCTCTTGTCCTTGTATTTGTATGGTTGACAGTCTAGGCCACTGAACGCTGAAAAGCGAACCGAGTTTGCGCCTTCCCAGCCTGGTCCTCCAGACATGATCGTGGAGCCTCACCAACTCGATCATCATCAAATTCAACGCCCCACCCCATTTTCGTGCGCTGAATGCTGTAATACATTCTCTAACAAGTCTCAACTTGAAAAACATGCAAAATCTTCCCAACATTGCGCCATCACCTGTTCGTGTGGTGAAAGCTTTACGCGTCTCCAATCCCTAGTTCGCCATCAAGGCCTCTTCCGGGACAATGTACCCTTATTCCCTTGCACTTTCTGCAAACGTCATCGGGGCAAGCATGGCTTCCTCCGGCAGGACCATCTTGTTCAACACCTTGAAGGCTACCACAAACTTGACTCGGCTGAAATTAGGAAGGCTTATCCTCGAATGGAACTCTTAGAAAACAGCACAGAACGTTGCCTAGACCCAGAATGTGAGTTCTATATGCCTGAGGAGTACGAAAGTCTTCCTTGGATCGAGAGATGCAAAATACATCCTTTCAAAAGACGCTGTCAGTTTATTAGACACTTGAAGGAGGCCCACAAGATGACTCCGTTTCCCTGTCCTGTAATCAAATGCAAACGAGTAGGGGCCAAAGGGTATACGACAATGACTGGCCTCGAGAAACACCTAGTTAGTGAGCATCCGGCTACCCCTGAGAACTTGGCGGGTCTTGGTGAACGATGGGACTGGGACCGCATATGCGACCACTGCGGAGAGAAAATTCCGCACCTAGAGAGGTTCAACCTCCACTGCCAGTTTCTACACCAAACCTGATAAACAATTTATCATAGGCCAACGACTTGAGTTCGATGCTCAGCAGAAACGAAATTTAGAGTTGGATACTTGTGTTTCCAGAGTTGTTTGATGGCATTCGTCTTTGCGTTATCTGATCCAGTTCTTTGGTTCATGGAAGTGCTTGAATCTAGTTAGACGGTGCAAGTTGATCGAATCCCTTCTTTATGCCTAGGTAGGTGGAGGATAAATATTTACAACTTGGGTTTGGGGTGTTGTACGCGGAACAGCTTTCATCTTGAGTCGTTTTTTTGGGTTCACTTATTTATGTCGGATTTCCTTGTTCTTGCTGCTACGAATTCTCTTCGTCTACTTCTTTATCGTCTACCTACACTCTTTTCATTTCATAGTTATTCAATAAAACTATAAAACTCGAAGCAAATAGTGAAAGCACAGCTGCGTATACGTTGGTTGAAGTGTAGTAGACCAGAATTTATTTGAGGTGATTTAAGGCGGCTACTATTAATTAACCTGTAACTAGACCCTCATACTTTACCTTACGCGTTTTTTAAGTAAGTCAGCAGACTCCCTTACCCGGGGTGCCTTGGTTAGGTAGGTAAGCCAAAACGGACATCATAATATCATATATAGCGCGGTAGCCATCAATTCAGCCTCGTAGCTATGCGTGTTTCAGTAAGGACTGTTAGAGATCAAATATTATGACCAACTAACTAGTAGAGATCTAAATCTCGATACATATATAATCATACAGCTCCGCGGATTGTATTACTTGCTAGGTAAACCTCAGCTTATAGTAAGAAATATGCTTAATTTCATCTTCTCGTAATAACTTCGCACATATACCTACTTAGGTAGATGGGTACCTAGATATGTGGTTCATGAGGTGTGCGGATAGTCCCGGGACAATCTTCCCTACGATCAAAATACATTCCTTCGCGTATGTCGCCGTCCTGGCCGCCAACGGCGCCCGTAGCACAGAACCCCAGGAACTTTCTTTGGCGCTTCGAGAGCTTCAGTGCAACATCTGGGCGTAAAGACACTGTAACATGTCAGACTACTACTTCTTAAATCGTATGGGGATATTTGATATATCTCGGCAGTCATAGCTTGACAATCAAATCGGCCAGGAGTGCCTAACCCCTGAGATAGGGTCAATAGGGGGAGATCGGTCTCAGCACTACTCACAAGAATAGTTTTCCTGCGAACGGATGAACGACCGCATGAAAAACATGAGAATGGCCGGCCTTTCTGAGTCAGGCGAGCCTGGAGCTAGGGTGTTGGCACCCGTTCCGTGCCAGAGCCGGCTCTCAAATACGAAGGCGGTACCCGCAGGTGCTTCAGCGGCAATTGTGCCTTCGGTGCTGAATATGTCGGCTGGGGCGACGTGACCTAGGTGTGAACCGGGGATCACTCGTGTGGCCCCGTTTCTAGCATGCATATCGGTGAGACAGAACATGATGTTCTATACGGAATATCAGGTATTTAGTGTAAGAGCGCTCCTACCACTCAGACTGTAAATCGCAAACTTACCACACCGAAGACCACGTCTCTGATTGGAGGTTGGATAGCGACTTGATCTGTATGCATCTGCATTGGAATGTTCCCCGGACGAGCGATGTTCGCGGCGTAAGCGTGGAGGAGAGCATGATCGCCCTAAGTGAAGTTTATAATCAGAACAACCATTCAGGGGTAGCTCAAAGCCATAGGTGAACGGAAATTTTTTTCATCGAAAGTTTAGAGCCTGATGGTGAGATATACTTACGATTAACCATGGTACTATTTCGTCGATCAATGGGTGATTGAGCAGATCTAAGAACTCATCACCTTTATTGGTGAGAACCCAGAGGCGTTGGTTGGGACCGCTGCCGGCATCCGGTCCACTGTCCATCTTCGCAATTCCCGCTTTGCGCTCGCCTGCTGCTTGCTCTTCTACTGCCTTCCTAAGGACCTGTGTCTGTTAACAAAGAGAAGTTTCTTATTGTGTCTAGGTATACCCCTATCCAAGCCCCTAGGGCTGAAAAAGAGATCCTCGAAACTCACAGCTACTTGAGTCGGCGTGAGTGCATTCTTAACGAAGCCGTACCCGAACTCTTTCATATCTAATTTAACTTGGGCTATATCTTCCGTCGGCACCGGCAGCCGTTCAAAGGCCCCCGGGACCGCCATCTTCGCCTCTGCTGGGGGCCCCTGTGGCGTCAGGAGATCTGCAAACTTGACGGCCAGAGGGATGGTATCCTTGCGCATCGTCGTGTCGTAAAGATAGGCATCCTTGAATAACCCAAATCGAGGCTCCAGGTGACCCTGAGCGAACTGGACAATAGAGCTTGGCTGAATGGTCACCTGACTATCCGGCTCGGCCCCGTCGTCAGGAGGAGAATCCAGAAGCTTGGCGGGAGAGTTGGGGGCTCGGGCGTCTACGAAGAGTGGCGGATCCATGCCGAATGCCACCGAGATGAGAGCATTAAGCTGTGCGAGCACGGGCAGCTTCTCTTCGATGACCCTTCGTGCTTCAGCCACATCGCTATCTAAACGCTTGGATATGTCGCCGTAGGGTTGCGAACTGAAGTCAAGCTCTGGTACTAACGGCTTGCCCGGGAGAACACCCGCCATATTCATAAATCGATTGCCTTTCTGAAGTGATAGACCACAAATAGCTAACCTGTATACAGGAAAAGGTGAGAAATAGAGTTACTAAATCAAATGGATATAGGGGAAAAGGCATGTCAACGGGCTTTGGGTGGGAGCTTACTTTATGTCGTATAGCCTTGGGTACTGAGGGGTACCAGCAATGACTTGTGATATCTCCCCATGTCTGCGGCATTGTGCTTTAATTAGGAACAAAAAACAGAAATTAGGTCATATCTGGAGGCTATCCGATATGTAAGATTTTAGTATAACTTTTTCAATCAATATTTGTATCCTTTCAGCCAAGTGCCCGGTAGGTACCTACTTATATAGCAGTGTTATCAAATGGAGGTGAGTATGGTCCGTGACAACCTAGTGCTTGGCCTTCCTTTATTTCCATCTACTTATAGGCTGCTTCCCACTTTAATGGAGGCGGGACCCGGGTTTACTTCGTTGCTATCATGTCTGAGAGCTTGCTGTTACGTGTTTGCCGTGTGGCATTTACTCGTTTTAGAAATCGAAGTCAACCAAATCCCTACCTATTAACTAATCCTAAACTGTGCTAGCATGTGCCTCCCTCGCATGCCCCATTCATTCCTTCAACATGCTAGTAGGTAAAGTGTGCAGCCGAAAGAGTGTTGGTACGGGGGTAATCTTTAAAACTGTGGCAAGACAATTTCTACTAATAAGTATGTTTATGATAAGATGACATGCCAAGCCACGGTCGAATCAAATTGCCTGATCAGGAAAGCTTCTTGCAACCTCTATGTCACCCGAGGTAGATTGTCACTTTTGTCGTTAATCGGCTATTGTACTTACCTACTTCATACCATTGCTAATTTTTGCAAGACTCAATTATCTACTATCACGAAGATAGTTGAGTGATTCGGGCACTAATATCTATGTGCTAGGTAAACAATGTGTTGATTTTAAAAGAAGAGTATCCAATTCTAGGTGGCATAAAGAGCTGTGTAAAAGCAACAACTGATTAAATTAATTTGAAACCCCGACTATAAACCATACCGGTGGTATTTACCAAGATGTCATTTGTTTTATGTTAATGTAGTGTAGTTATTCTAAACTAACTAAGCGAGGTCTAAAGGTAGTTGGGTAATAGTTTTTAATAGTTAATTATGGCAAGGTCATTAACCAAGTTTCAACCAATATATCGCTTTGTTACCAACATACTTACCTTAGGTAAATAAGGAGTTAATAGATATTTATTAGTAAGCAAGGGGACGTCTTGCAACATCTGTGTAACCGTAATATTAACTCTGATTGGTAGTTGCTTAACCTCTTGATAGAATATGTGAAATCCATTATAGTTAATACTACAAAAAGAAACTTGCAATAAGATTAATACCTAACTTAAGTACTTAACTATGACTAAATGATTTGTATTTAATGAGATTTGTTTAGAAAACCCTGACATATGTAGGTACCTAGTTATTATAATAAAATCTAACCGTAAATTAAGCGTGTGGTTACCGCTAAACATGAAAAAAAGTCTTTAAGGATACTGGATTGTTTAAAACGGTGCTAAAACATAAGTAATCTCTTATAAGTCAATATAAGTGAACGACAACCTAGTATAAGTACTTAATTACAAGAGGAGCCGAGGGAACAAATATAATCGCGTATCTTGGTAAACAGGAACTTGGAAGAGAACTGGTTGTATGAAATATCCTGATGTCTAACTACTCGCCCATCTAACTAACTTAAACTTCAACTACCTTGGGTTGGTATATATGGAGGATCATGTATTATTGAGTGTTTCATCGCAAGCGAAACTCTCGGGTCTTAGCCTGCAGTACCTTTGGGCTGATGTTGTCGATGGCCTGGCCATCCATCTTGCCGTATATGAAGGCCTCGCCAATGAACTCGTAGTAGTCAGGATGTTCTCCCTTGTCGCTGTCGGGCTTGCGCCGTTTTACTATATCGTTATTTTTGCTCGGGGGAACAAACATCCAAGGCCGAATAATGCAAGGAACGCTACACCCAAATATTATGCAGATCAGGTCACCCAACTCTGTTAACGGGGGTCCAATGCCAACCAAGTTTTCGTTTGGGTTATTCTCGTCTGTCGCTTCGAGCACGACTCGGTTCCAGGTCACGGCCTGTACTCGTTTGATGTAGTCGCACATTATACCGGTCGAGTTTTGCTCTAGAATGTTCTTCGTAGAGATATGTCCGTTCGGGGTATCCTGTACTAGACATCGAAGAGATGCGCGGTGGTACCAGCTTGGAGGCGGTCTGCCGTCTGGGCCGCGATCAGCAACTAGAGTCCGCCAGACCTTGTCTGGAACTAAAAACACTTCGTCTTCGCCGCATGTCCATCCCAGCCTCTGAAGCGCTCCTTGGGGAATGATGCCATCCGGAATAGGATCCGTCTTCCACGAAACAGTGCTCAGGATAAACCCTTTGACGTATATGGACGGGTCCCTTTCTTTTAATCTCTGGCGCTCTTCAGCAGGAGTCCTAGGCCGCGCGTTGCTCCGCGATCTGGGCCGTCCTTTTGTGATAGATGCTGTACTAATGTCTGAGAAATGGGATTCGGTAGGCGAAAGGCCATTCGGTGACCCTGGTTTACCATTTGGAGTCACAATCAGATTTGACATGGTAGAAAAGCCATTGGCTGTGGGAGAATCTGGTAGTTTTATCGGCTCTCGTATCTCCATTCCGAAATGGACTTCTGGTGGTTTGTCCCGAGACGCATTGTAGAATCTGGCATTGGGTAGTCCCACAAAACTATCACCATTCTTCCGACCGTTTAACCCCTCTCCTTGCTTGCCAAAAGGGGACTCGGGAACGGTTTTGATCCACGATGGGAGTTCCACCAACGTCTCGTACATAATCGCCGTTTCCTTTCTCTCGGGCAAGGCCCATTGGCGGCACAAGATGTCTAGTGACTTGTTACTATTGACTACGTAGCGGACAAAGTCAGTGTAAACCATGAGTAGATCATGCGTGTATTCAGGAGTCGGCGGCTGAAGTTCCGTCAGGGTTGGTGGGATTCTAACACCGAACTTAGAGGATGTATCCCTGGCGATGTTGAGAAAGGAATAGATGGTGTCTCGCGGGTCGGTTGTTTCAAAGGTTGACAGTGTTGATACTAAAGTCTCGAGGGTTTTTATAGGTTCGAAAAGGCTCTGGTCGGCAGCCCTGAGGAATGTGTTGCTCAATTCGTCAACTAATATCTTCGCGCCAAGTGGCCCCAGCTCTGTAATGGCATTATAATCCTTGGACTTATCAGCGAAGAGCTTCCGAATCTCCTGGAAATTTAAATCGAAGATGCTAATGGCGTCAGAGAAGTCTCTCCAGTCCACTTCCTTGCGACCGCAATGGACCGTCGCCTCCTTGGCGAGAGCCAGCTCCTGTATAATCCATCTCCGAGAGAACCAGCTACATCTCATCAAGAAGATGAGATCACTCCAACCTTCAGCTCGATCTGGTCGGATTAAACACTCGATATCGCATTCCTTGACAACCTCACTAATGAATTCCATCGCTCTATCGGTTCGAGAATATTGATCGGCTAGCCCTAGCCAGACGCAGACTCTCGTTGCACAGGAATAAATGGTCGCCATGTTCGGCACTTGGGCCCCTTTCTCAACTTCATTGCCCTGGTCCATACATAACCCATCAGCCCACAAGAGGATTACGTTGTCTCTGTCGCGTAAATGTCGTAAGGCTTCGTATAAGTTGTCCTTGACGTAGAGGTGTAAAGAGATCATAGCAGCAACGTCGCTCATATGAGTCATATTATCTCCCGTCGTATTATGCGCTGAGTGGACGTAAATTGGATTGTCCGCTTGACTTTCGCCCCAGTGATATGAAAGCGCTTCGTATGGGTAGTCCTTCAACTCGTCAATAGGAATTGTGACAAGTTCTGTACATAGATCTGCCTCGGGATCGCGGCTCGGCTGTAAGGCCATGAGTCGTACTTGGTTACTGTCAATTTGATCATATTTGTATAGGAACTTTTTAGCTTTCCATACAGTATGGCGAAGCCTGTCTCTGGTATTTTTCTTGTCTCGGCGTGGTGACGGGGCTCTGTAGCCTAATGTTCTTCGTTTTTCTCCAGTCGGGCCAGTGCGTTCAGGCAATTTGGCGTTTTTTAGAATAGAATAAATAGAGTTGTTTGAAGCCATGTTATATTTTTGATTGGTGGTTCTCTTATGAGTATCTTGTGTGTTATGCTAGGAGGGAGGACTTCGAAAGTTAAGGAATTTTCGCAGATTGTGGCTGAAGGGAGCAGTATTTCTTTAACTAGGAGGGCCAGATGCAAGATCGGTCTAAGTCTGTCTATCTTGACGGAAATGTCTGCAAGTCTACCTAGGAAGGTAACTGTAAACACCTTGACAAAGGTTGAAGAGCGATTTTGAGCCGTGGTATTGTATAATGTAAGAGTTCAGTAGGTCAATTCCCGCCTTTTCTGCAGGCTTAGAATGTGGCGGCTTATCCTGTTGTTGACCCCCTATTTGGAGTAGTTGCACAGTCGGGAAGCGCTTCGACTTCGAGTTCAATTGGCCATCGATGTGGGTTCTATCGCATCTGATAAATAGCCTGCATTAAATCCTTGTAAGCACGATTGACACAGCAAGCTATAGAAGGTACTTACCCTGCTGGGGTAGCTAGCCTCGTTGGCATATGTGACATCATGGTAATGTCCGCTGATCGTTCACACCGAAACTGAGACATTATTAATGCTTGCCTGATGTTATATCTGCCTTTCTATTAGTCCACTAATGATTCTATTAATGGAATGGAAGATCTAAGGGAAAGTTGTAGTAAGGCTACGACTCTGTGGTGGTGTAGGCGTTCTGAATTGGTGAGATTACGGTACTTCTTGATGAAGGATTACTTACCTAAGCAACAATAAGAGGAAAAAGCAATAATCCTGCAAATGCCCGAAAATTAACAGCTTGTCCTAGTGTGAAGGTTTTCGGGTGACTTCAGCTGTCCTCAGAAAGTTCATGGAATATACTGAGGTTTTGGTGCTTCTTTTCACTAGCCTCCGACTCCGCATGTTCTATATCTAGGACTTCTGGCACAAGGGTCCAAGGCGAGAAGCCATGTGTCTCCTCTTCTTTTAGGACCCTTGTTCCAATTTCAACACGCAAGACAATGCTGGACTCCATCCCAGATCGGTGCTTATGGAAATCTGGAAAATATGGGATAGTGTTGCTTGATGCTTTCCACACATCAGTTGATTGAGCCTTTCCTATATGGCCCTCACTGCTGACTTGTACACCCCGGAGAATATTAAAGGTTTTTGTCTGTCCGGATTTGAGAGCCCAGTCAATTGGAGTTTCTCCCATGTCGTCCACTGCTTTCGCATCTGCTGAAAAGCATAATAATAACTGGACAAGTTCTATATCGTCTAGTGTAGCTGCTGTGTGTAATGGAGAGACTTTCAAGAAATCAGCCTTGTTAACATCAGCACCAGCCTCTAGAAGTATCTTTACGACTGGCGTGTGGAGACGGTATACTGCTCCATGAAGGGCAGTGCCACCATATCGGCTTCCAGGGGGATTCAAATCAGTATCAAGTCTTATGAGCTCCTCGACAATACTGGTAAGCCCAAATGTGGATGCGTAGTAGAGACTTGTCGCGTGCCGCGGATAAAAATCCCAGTAGAATGGATTGTCGGCATTAATAATCTGGACCCATGACATGAACAGGTTATGATTTTCCCTTTGAAATAATTGCATTGTAGCGGCATTTAGATCTTCGCTTGGTGTCGCTGCTCTGTAATAGTAAGACCAAGAGATAGCTGCGTGTTTAAGAAGAGGAAACCTTCTCACTCTTTCGAGGTAATCTTCAGAGGTGGTGGAAGGCCCTCCTTTGAAATCAGAAAAGGAGATATAAGCCATACAACATCGAAACAAAATTGCATAAGCTTCCTCGGCACATAGAGCGAAGCCGCTCGTAACCTGGCTATCTCGGATCCAGGGTGAAAGTAGATAGTCCTTAACGGACATATGAGCGAGAGTTACGTGGTTTTGATTCGTGACATTTACTAAACCACCAACCAAATCTAGTATGTCATGTGGACTACGTAGAAGAGACTCCTCGTCTAAGTGGTCCATGTGTAGCTCTATCGCGATTGCGGTATGTATTTCTTCTAAAGTTAATGGAGTCACAGCAAAGGCAATCCATATCAGAATCCTTCGTGCTGATTCCTGGTCCGCTTTAGGGATACGAGCTAAAATCCGATCATATGTTTCATGAAGGTCTTGGGGGAGTTGAGCTAAGCTTTTTCGTATAGCCTTGATTGTGCGAAGCTTGCTAAAGGCTTCTAATTGGCATTGGACCCAGCGAAACCTTCTATCATTAATATATGGTGTAGTTAAGAATAGGGCAACTTACATTCCAGCAGCCTGGGCTTGCATCGATTTAGAAATATGGTCCTTGATATGGCCGTTAAGCCATTGTAAGTTAGGATCTACTCGCAATCTGTAGTCGATGTACTTTGCGATATCTTCATCTACTTCCAAGACATGATCCTCAATACGGATATTGTGGAATTTATCTAAGCGCCGTCTTATATCTTGGCCCTCACGACTTGTCACAAGAAATTTGACATTATCCATCGTGTCAGAAACTTCTTGGAAGATGCACAACGACCCCGCTTGATCTTCAACCTCATCTAAGGCGTCAATGACCACGATGAGGCGAGTTCTTGAAGTAAGAAGTTGTAAAGTCTCGATGAGAAAAGCAACGTGGGGTTTTCGATAAACTCCCGCAGCCGTACTCGAGCAGAATTCGTCTTCTACTAAGCTAGGAACTTTCCCATCCTTCAGTAGAATCTGACGGATTACACTTCCAAGGAGATTTGATAGGTCTTGGCTTTTGCTGTTGCGAAAGTCGCAATAGAAATAAGCTATTGTCGGTCGTTTTTCTTCCTGTTGGGCCCATAGAGATAAATCTCTAATGATGTTCGATCTATAATAAGGTAGATATTAGCCTTAATCTAGAGTCAACTATATCGCCATTAGGTGGACTTACAGTAATACCGTCTTGCCTGATCCCGCTACCCATGATGTCAGTTTTCCAAAGATTGAACACGCATATTTGTAAAGTCATACAGAATCCGCTAAGCCAGAGGTTTGGCCCGCCCCGGTCCCTCCAATCTTGGAATTCCCTGGACTCTAGGAACCATCGGCCTGTGCCATCATAGCAACGATCCACCGCAGGCGCATACAACTCCCAGGGGTCGACCGGCGACAACCACCTTAGGACTTGTTCCTGTCTTTCACCTGTCCCTATTATCAATATTGTGTAATTTATTTTATTTTATTTTAGTGGGGTTGTCTCACTGATATTGCGCAGTGACACCTCAGTTGTGAGATCTGCCAAGGTGCGATCGATGTTAAATACATCGTTTTCCATCGAGGATGCTAATTTTCTAAGTTCCAAAAGTAAAGTACTGTAGAAGGGGTAAGTAACTACGTAATTAAGGTCAAGAATCATACTGGTGCACTCACACTTCGTCCGCAGATATAGCTAAACTCAAGGTTGCTTTTGATCGCGCTAGTCGATCAACGATTTGCTTGATTTCTTTCTCGGATAGATCCCACGATATGGCCCGCATTACAGCGTGTACTTTCGTCTTAGGCTGGTCATTATACTTGGTCAATAGTATAGTTTCTAGCGTGCGCAAGTCTTCTAAACAGAGGATTAAGGGGCCTCTATTTTGTTGGCTCTGGGAAAGTATTCTCAAAGCGCTATTTTCTTCGGGGTATTCTTTAGAGTCTCCATTATCGACGGCCATTTGGAAAATAGTTTCCAAAATTCCCCTAAGTTCTCTAACCTCATCTTGAACCCTAGATAGACACCAAGGTTTGCATTTCAAGATTGCACGCGTATTGTAACAAATATGTAGGATTGAACTGCATGCTTGGAGAACAGCAATAGAAGCAGCTGTGATGCTTAGTGGATCCATAAGAAACTTGTACCAATAAGATTGGTTTGACTATTTGATTGCGAAAAGATTAAAGAGCCTACTGGCGCTAAAGTACGAGGAGAAACTAACAACGGGATATATGTGCCTACTTACTTACCTTTATAAACCCCTCATAACTAACGTACGGTACGTAGCGTTAAAGCTAAATGTAAGATTGGTGGCAGTGATGTTCCACCTCCTTCTCGTGCAGTTGAATTGACCTCTCCCACGTTAATATTTTTGAAAAGAGGGGTCTGCATAACATTTTCTGGATGCGAGATGGTATCCGATGTATGCAAGAAGTCATCAAAGAATCTCATGAATTAGAAAGGCGGTATTTCAAAGTGTAATTATAAACGCCCAGCTCTTAAGGTATTTAATATTTTAACCTTATTATATGATTTCTGATAAGAAAAGGCGGAATGAAGGCTAATTAATATGCCTGATTATGTATTAACTAATAACTAGGTTGATTTGCTGTCTTGTCAGCCTAATATTGCTTTGCTCATTAAGATGGCGAAGGGGGAAGAAAGGGGGCTTAGACATTTACTAACACCGCATCTAGGTACCCCGATGTTGTTATCATGACCACCGCATTAACACAACCCTAACCCTAACCCTAACAATGGATTAAGATGTTCCCCTGCTAATTGGTTTATCCACATTTTTGCCTGGATATTCTCGTCCCCTTGGCAAGACGACGCTCTACTATTAGATGTAGAATTAAGGAACCATTGTAACGGTAGATCCGGGTCCGACAACCGAAACTAGGGCTTCCTCCGGGATAGAATTGGTTTCAATTTTGAGATGAGTCTTGATGAAGTCGTATTCACGCGTTCATGGGGAGGCCGAGAATCTACTAGTTAAAGCCCCGCGTGAAGTTATTTTCCGGATCTTGCTAGGGTTGCGATTTTATAGGAAATATCTTTATATATAAGGCTATTCATTCGCCCCTCAATCGTGAGGCTCGATAGAGAATCATATTCTTCTTCTTTAAAATAGCAGAAACTAAGAATTGTCGGCTCGCGGCTCTCCTATAGATGACTAAGGCGTTATAATGCCTATCAAACTTATCCTCTTGGCAGTCCTCCTCAAAGGCGCCGCCACATCACCAACTAATTTGGCAAAGCGGCAAACTACCTGCCAAGACGTGCACTTTTTCATAGCCCGGGGCTCAACGGAACCTTATCCAGGTCGCCAAGAGGATCTTGTTAACGCAGTTTGTGAGGGACTGTCTAGTTGCGGGTATGAAGACATTATATACCCCGCCGCGTTCGAAGATTACTGTGGGTCGGCATTCGGGGGTGTCGTCAATGGCACCGCGCAGATCACAGCGTACGCCGAAAGCTGTCCCGACGCGAAGTTGGTCTTGACGGGCTATTCTCAAGGGGGGCATGTCGCGGGTGACATACTTGGAGGTGGTGGGGGTGAAATCTCGAATCAGAATTGCACGCAACCAACAAACACACCGTTATCGCCTGAAACTTCTCCCGGTAATAAGAGTACGCTATCATAGCCTTGATTTTGATGAGATGTACTAACCAGGTCAATCCAGTCGTAGCAGCGACCTTCTTCGGTGATGTGCGCCACACGGCTTCCCAGAGCTATAACGTAGGAACCGGGGCAGAAGGAACCGGAGTAAGCAAACCAAGAGTATGTATGATTATCTGGTGTTGGGACTAACACGTTCTATAGATCCTGCCGAGGTCAGGGGCTGGGCTCGAATCTTTAAATGAATTCTCGGAGCTATTGCACTCATGGTGTTTCGTTGATGACCCAGTCTGCGCTGGCGGTTCAGATATCAACGCGCATCTCGAGTATTTTGATGCGTCTATGAGCGAAGCTGCTGCGTGGGTGAAGACCAAGCTTTGAAGCAACCGTTTTTCTATGCGACCTATGAGTTCGGACGCGTGCCTGGTGAAATATTTTATTTACAGCGGACTTATGCGCTGGAATTGGTTGAGTTATAACGCTTGATAGCGCTATATTCCCTACAATTGCAGTGAATAAATGTTAAGATTCGTTAAATTAGCGGGTTTAACTGTCACGTAAACATTGGATTTATCCGACCAAACCATATTCGCATATAAAATTATCAGGTACTTTAATTTTTACTTAAGATTATTGAACTGTGCTTCGAACAGTCGACCGAATGACTTAATTGCAGCTGCTGCAATGCATGCGTGGTTGGTAATTCAGTTTGGTGGTATATCTTCAAAAGCGTTCTATCATTAGGTAATCGTCTGTTAGGTAATCATCTGTTAGGTAATCATCTGTTAGGTAATCATCTGTTAGGTAATCATCTGTTAGGTAATCATCTGTTAGGTAATCATCTGTTAGGTAATCCTGATTCCAACCTGCTAGGTAATCATTTGGTAAGCATCTCCTTTTATGGAAATGAGCCAATGATGGATTCCAGTTGCTTTTGTACTATTATTAAGCATTTATTTGAAGCAAGCTAGCACAATGTTCTCACCGCAATATACGAATTTCTTCAATAAATCTGCCTCAGTATACAGGTCGTTAACTGCTAGAGATATCATACTTCAGTAGTAACCGCACTTATTAAACTTCATCCACATCTGTGTGATTTCACAGCTATGAGGATCATCTAGACATGGCGCATGGAGTGTCGGGTCCGTATCTCGCAAGATGATCTGGACGCTGCAATGATGGGTATGTAAGGGGTCAAGGATATCGTCGTCCAAGGGCTTCCCATGATGGAACCCCATATCAAACTTGCGCCAGCTGTAAGAGCAGTGGTACATATGCCATGACCACGGACCCCAGGCCCCGTTATAACCGCCAGTTGTCCAGACTTCCCTTGGTAGCTCTTCTTCAGGCCGCGTCGCGTTATTAGGGTAAAAATGCCACTCCGTGATGTTTAAGAAGTGGTTGATGAGCTCGGCGTTGTAGCACTCGGGCCGCTGCCACGCCCACGACATCGGATCGAAGATGCAGCCGAGAGATTGAGCCTCACCTGGCGAGTGGCCGCAGGATCCGAATTCCTCGCCTGTCGGCTTTGATGTTTTCGGGTGTGCGGGAGGAAGTCCTTCCGGCAAGGGAACTTCATGTATCAGGGGCTTTGACGCTGAGCTGCCCTCCAGATTCGCGACTTTTTCCTCCATCTGGCTGATGATGGAGTCTAACCGAGCCGCATTGGACGAACACACGGCAACAAGCGCCATACCGAGAAAGAAACATAATATTGTAGGGATATAGAAGAGAGACGAGCGCCAGGATAGCTGTGTTCTGGAATAGGCGCGGAGGTCTTCATGATTCGGTGGTTGCGTATCAGACTCGGTCAAGAGACTCTCGTATTGTTCTTTGTGGTGAGTTTGTGACATATCTCGAATCCTCTCAGGTATCATGCTAGGCTTCTTGCTTGAGCTGGCCATCTGACAAGCGGCGGGCTTTTTGCCTTTGCTAACCCCGCAAATATTTCTCAGATCAAAAGAGCATTGTTAAGAAAAAGGGGGATAGTCATGTAAGACCAACGTAGTGGGCGTATGAAGCGTCTATAGGATTAGCTCGAAGTTGGATCCAGTCTATCAAGCACCTAACCATCAGAGCTGGACACAATCCCGACCCTCAGTGTTCTCCGCATTCGTGAGAGGGGGTGAATCCTTCATGATGCCTTTTAGGACCGAGCTACGAATTCGCCGATATGCAGTACGATATTATTGCTCTGACACAGCGTATATACGTTATTAGTCTACGCATGTATATGGGTAGGTAAAAAATATGTGGTGTGATGAGTTTGACTGAGTACCAGGTACGTATTCGCCTATTCAGTCCTAAATCATGCCACAGAGGTTGATCATTTGGCGAGTTCCTACCTAGGTGGGCAAACATGCACCACTTTTTGACACTCTCAAGTCCTGCATGTGCATCTATGAGGCACGGAACCAAAGCTTGTTTTTCTTAGCAAAATTGTTTAAAGTACCGAGTAAACCTAGGCAGACACGTGCGTATAGACTATGCAGGCGGTTGTGAGGCACAGCAGCGATATACTTAGCCGGAATCCTAATACAACGTCAGTATCAAGATAGAAGATCTATTGTAGATGTTGAACTATCCAACGACTAAGGTAAGCGTTCATTGGTTCCCTTCATGGCGTTTTATGACGCCTTACAGCTGACCCGGTATAGACCCAGCATAGGCCTCTTGTCGCGAAGCAGGAAATCCTTTAGCCTAGACCGAGGTTTATGCATCTACCTACCTAGGTGCGTATACATTCACTTGCAGCTCAAATCTGTGCATATACGATACGTATTGGTAGACTAGGCCAATCTACCAATTTTATGTGACCGATTGTATAACAGTGTTGATCTTCTCCCCATACATCTTTTTAGCGGATACCGCTGGCCAGTTGTAATCCAGCTAACAGCAAGATTTGTTACCTAGGTAAGGTAGGTAGGTACATATTTCTAGGTTATGTGACGTTGTTTCCATTGGTCCGGCTACGAATTACTGCAAGTCCCAGAGATCCAAACGAAGCTATTTACACGCGGTATTCACGACTGGTCAATGTATGGGACAGACTAGTTACACCGTTTTAAAACTTATACAATACAACTGATTTATAATCAATTCCATAGTTCTAACTAGAGACTTAACCCCAGAATTATCTGTATGTAGGTTTATCGTTAATCACCTGCCACTCCATAGAAACAAGTAAGTTGCACATTCTTAATATTATCATTCGAAAAGCCCGCGGCTAAACCCTCGCGGCTTATGTTAGGTGTAAGCTAGGTTTGACAAGTCTCCGAAACTATCACTAGAGTTGGAGTTCCCTTGAGTATTCCATCACTAAGTCTCCTGGGCCAAGATTTTACTGCGGCGGTCCTGGGAGATAAACTGTAGTCTCATCGGGCTCAGGATCATCACTAGGCAAGGCATTCTTATCAGCCCATTCCATAATCTTGTCAAGTTTGCGGCACTTGTGCTCTGTGCTAAAGTCCGGGTATATGCCCCATGGCTTAACCCAATTGTAAGTGATGATACCCACATCGCCCTGGCAAAGAAGAACCTCTCGCAACATTTCGATACAATGATCGATATGGGCACGAATAATATGCTCGGAATCAGTAAAGCTGTTTGGCCTGTTCTCCGGCTTGAAGTAGTACTCTTTATAAGTGTATTGGCGGATGATGTTCTGTTGCTTCAGTTAGTCGATAGTGCGTGTTCACGGCGCAAGATCAACCTACCAGGCAGTGCATATGGTGGAAAACTTCGATGCCGACATCGTATTTGCCTCCTTGTGACTCTGGATACTTGACTGCTATCCGCGACTTTCCGATCTTGTCGATAACATCGCCGCCCACCCCAGAATTGTTCACTAACTGTGTAAGTTTTGCCTGATTTTTATTTAGATAACATGTAAAAAAGAACTTACTGTGTGTAAGAACTGTCCAAGCTTCGTCAAGTGCCTTATTCGGTGTGCCCTTATAGACACTCTGGTGCTCAAGCGCGCCTCGGAATCTGCGAGTTTCGTATTCTATAGCCCCAGAATCCTTTTCCAGGAGTGGAGCTGTTTTCATTAGTCTCATATTCCCTCCTAGGTATGTTCACGCACTTACAATATTGTGAAGTCTTAGCAGCGCATTCTACTTCCGAGCATTGACCACTTTCGCTGTGGGAAAGTGAGAGCACGACAATGATGCTTATTAGAAGAATGGTGTTAACAACTGTCAAAGCCTTGCCTCCTGCTCTTACCCAAGAAGCAAGACGAGAAGATCGCTGTTTGAAATGTCTTGAGAGCATGGCCCTGTCCTCTTCTTGGCTCTCAAGGCCATCAGAACTTTGTGAACGCCTTGTCTCATCTGAGACCAATGGGTCATATGCCTTTTCTTTTGACTGGAAACCCATCTTCAGAGTAGAAGGACTCAATATTCTAAGACATAAACAAAGTTTTGAGAAGACAAAGTCAGGGTGGTCTGGAGAAAGACGGGAAAACGGGCTGGACCTAAAGTCTTAAGCTCTGGTTTCTTCCTCAAGCTCAAGACCCATATGATCCATTACTGCATACAGAACCAAAGGACTGTCTGTCCGTAGATGGTAGGTACAGACAGTGATAGTAAGACTTTACCCCGAGTCTCACGGAAGCTAAGCAAGTTCCCCTCCTACAAGAATGCTTGCGATCACGCCACCAAAGAATCGCATTCTATATCTTCACATGTCTACTTTACTAATAGTTTCCAAGTACGTATAGCTCGCGGGACTCTTCAGGATAGAATCCTTCAAGCCATGTCTTGACTTGCCTAAACTGTGGAGCGTATGATGGAATGTTATTTCTGCAGTAAGATACATGGTGAGATTTTAGACCCAAAGCCTGTGGATCTTGTGGGACTACCTAGCTCACCACGAAACTACCTATTACCAAGATTACCGTCTCAGGCAGGAGCTAGGTAATGCCGGCATTGAAAGCTTGATTTGTTGACCTGCGGGATTGCGGCGTTAGCTATACCGGATGACGGTCCGTAGGGATGCGGGTGATACGAACGGATAGGCCTCGGACGAACTATCCACCAAGGTATGTAGTATACCAGTCCTTCCAGGATAGTATAGTGGGCCACCTCCCAATGAAACCTCTACATGGTACGAGCCGAGCATTATAGGGCTAATGCGGCTGATAGGAGGATAACGGAGGGTAGTTAATTTACACTACATATTCTACTCCCCGAACTAGACATCGTCGTTCTATGTCGTGGATATCCCCGGCCTCTATAGCTGCGGTACAAAAACCACCACAACCAGAAGATATTGACATAAATATCAACGTAATAACTCCATACCTAGGTACTTGTAGGTAGTTACCTAGTACAAGTAAATCAATGAGTCATTAAGCCTAAGATTAGAATAGTAAGGTTAGTCAAGTTAGTTTAAACATGACAATACTTTTGATTGTTCAATGTGATTGGCCAAAATTCGAGAGAATGTGTGTGATAATACCTAGCCCCTGAATACGTTCAGGTAGGTGATCTTTTTAGCTTTGACCGCATAGAACTTGCAGAAGTTCCTGTCATAGGACCATAAATATTATATGTTGCCATATTCACGCGCTAATTAAACTTCACGGATTAAACAGAACCTTTTGTCGTTTGCCTAGGTAGGTGTAGGTACCTACATATTCGATTCACATCGGATCTACATTTGTTACTGCGCCGTCTCACCACACCGGCGATCTAACCTATATTGCTTCGCTTGAACATGTACCGAAAACATCTCTTTGAATGATTAGTAAATGCACGGTACTTATTGCGTGATAGTGAAATGAAGACATGTCTCCCAACGGATCGAATGACAACAAGGAGCTGGGCCGTTTTGCCAGGGATATGAGGATATTGTTACGTAGCATAATCCTTATATCGTGTTACTACATAGCTAGCTCCGCGTTCAGAGAGAATCTATGTGCTTGTGATAGGCTCGTAGCTGTTTGAGTCATTAGTATAGCCTCAGTAGATACCTATTTAGCAACTGCCGATATCCTATATCCATACTATCTGAGGGACAACTGCTAGCTTAGACATGGAAACTATAGTCTTATTTCTTTCCATTTCCGTAAGAAAATGTGACATCTGCAGCACCTGCATTGCACATCTAGATGGCCTGAGGTTTGAGTCCTTTCAACCGGTTGTGGGGAGGATTGGGATTGCGGATTTGGCCTCATGAAGTACGTGATATGTAGATCCACAGAACAAGTAAGAAGAGAAGTATCTTAGACGAAGTGCATTCAATATGGAAATCTAGTCGTTAGAATCATAGAAATAGCATCGTCTATTTTACTTCTCAAGATTTAAAAGGTTTAAGAAGGCATACACCTTCCACATAGTTTCAACTCACATCATCTTATTTCCCAAGAAACATACACTATCGACCTAACACATTTTCACGCACATAGCATCCATCCATACAATGCATTTCTTCAAAGCCTCTATTGTTATCTTCGGAGCTCTTGCTTCCACCACGCTGGCACTTCCAGTGCAAGATAACTCCATCATCGCGTATGTTCATAAACCTTGCTGTGTAACCCTAAAGGAATAGGTAGCTGACATAGTAGACAGTCGTGAGCCTTCTAAGGAGAAGTACGATACCTACGATGTTTCTCAGGTAGAAAGGCGTTCAAAGGAGAAGTACGATACCTATGACGCTTCTCAAGGAGTAGACAAGCGAGAGCCATCTAAGGAAAAATACGACACCTACGATGCTTCTCACACCGATAAGCGTTCCAAGGAGAAGTACGATACCTACGACGCCACTCAAGCGGAAAAGCGTTCCAAGGAGAAATACGATACCTACGACGCCACCAAGGCAGACAAGCGCTCCAAAGAAAAGTATGACACTTACGATGCTTCGCACGTAGAGAGCCGAGAGCCATCTAAGGAGAAGTACGACACATACGATGCCACCCAGGCAGAGAAGCGAGAACCCTCTAAGGAAAAATACGATACCTACGATGCTACTCAATCCGAGTAAGCGCGGCGCTTGAGCTTGGATATTTGTGTAAAGTGATATTTGTTTAGGGGCGCTGTAGCTCCTTGAATGGCCCCTAACACAATGCACTTCAGGCAACTTCGCACGATAATTATAAGTTAGTGGGGCTTGGAGGTCTTGAACAACTGCTAGATGAAGTAGGCAAACTTTCAAGGACATTCGTTAGGACGATATTTGATATTAACTACCTGACAAATTCATTCATACTGTAGTTTCAAATTAAGTGTTACGTAGTCGACTTCACAGATTACCATCCATATGTATCACATGAGAAAGCATGACATAATCTCTTACATATGTAGAACGGATAATGTTACCCTACGTATGTAGATCACCCAATACCTCCTACCAGATTCGTATTTAACCTAGTGAGTCCAACGGTTTCCTTGCTAGGTACCTAGGTACGGTAAGTAGATAAACACGACGTTCCTGCATAAAGCGCCTGAAAAGATACGCCATAGAACATCCCTTCTTCATCTATTAAACCAGCCCAACCAATTGAACTTCGACTAAAAGAAATCGCCGTTACCCCCACACTCTCTCATACGTATCCCCGAGAAATTTCAGTTTAATTGTGACACCGTCGCGCAGCCATGGCATCCTGGAAGATCGAAGGCTGCACCGTCGCCGACGCCGCGGCCATGGCCCGCAACAACATGAGCGCGTTCTGGGAGGACCCGACGTGGGTCCTGCTCTGGCCGAAGGACATCACGAGGGAATTCATGATCGAGCAGGGCGCGAAGCGTTACGCGCGCTCGCTCCTGAGAGATCGCGGGGTGGCACGTCACCAGAAGGCGGTGGACCCCGCTACCGGCGCCCTTGTCGGATACGCGCGCTGGATCCTTCCATCCGGTCGCTCCACCGCGATGGATGGCAGCGCGGAGTGGGCTGAGGCGCAGGTGCCTGACGTCGGTGGAGACGAGAGGAGGCGGTTCGAAGAGCTGGCGGAGTCGGCGTGGTGGAACGGGAGGAAGGAGATGAAGCACATCGACGATAAGAATGATGTTGTGATGGACCGTATTTTATCAGCGAAACCCTACATCAGTAAGAAGAAGAATAACGACCTGAGGAGATGGAAATAATCAGACTCGGCCACTAACTGATGTCTAGAGCTCGAGTATTTGGCTGTTCATCCCGAGAACAAAGGGAAAGGGATTGCCACCGCACTTGTCGAGGGCGGAATCAAATTCGCAGAAGAAATCGGTGTTCCAGTATTCGTCATGTCATACAAGGCTGGCCGAGGTGTATATGAACGACTTGGGTTCAAGGAAGTTGACCGGGTCATCCAGGATGACACGGAGTATGGGGGTAAAGGGGAATACGGCGCCTATTTTATGATTTACGACATGACAACATCAACAGGCAATGTACCTACCTGATATTTATGTAGCAACTAAGATTCTATGTACATGTGCTATTCACAACTCGATATATAGACTAGGTATAAGAGCCCCTGAATTGCATGGCTTCCTGTGAATTCTTTTCAAGGCAGCTAGGATACTGTGTTTCAAGGGGAGATATCTATTCCTGAGACCTTTTCACGTTTATGACAAGCCTAGTATTACTTTAAACGATTGACGATAGAAGATAGCTACGAAGGTTGGGGCCAATAATTTCGCACATCAGACACGACCCTTGCCCAGTGCGTAGTTAGATCATCAATTGGAACCGGTACAGGGCTGTATTAATCTTAACCTTCCACTAAACCTCAGGCCTAATAGTGATCTCGCCGCTGAGGCTTAGTGGTTAATTGTACTATAACCCAGGGCACTCAGCCACTAAGGCAAATCCATATTTTCACCTGGAGTGCGCAAAGTCTCGTTTGACCCATCGTCAGATGTGCAAATCTTTGGCCCTATCGTCCACCGTCTGTAACCACTCTAGCCTTCGTAATACGCGGTGATTTAGGTTGAATATCATTGTATTGCCACAATTGGATGAAGCAGTTGTCACTTTCCTTCGGTTTGCAGTCTCAATAACCAACAACTTCAAGTAATTATGTACCTCCTACAGCTGTGTACTAGTCAAGGAGATAGGGCAAGACCGAGGGCTATCATATAGAAATCCGTAAGAATTGAATATTTCTGTAGATAAATCTTATCAAACTTCGTTGTATACAGGGGTCATAGAACTTTGAATAATGAACCAAGGTCAGTGGATTCCAACTTTGATCTCAATTGCTGGTCATTCTATAGGTGAGATCACGTACCTACCTAGGCATATAAGCGCTATAGGTGCTTATTACTCTCACCTGTCAACCTATGAGCATAACTGGAGATGTTGAATCGTCTCCATGAAGCTCAGACCCATATATCAAATTACCGAATCTGGAATGTCTCACGACATTCTAGCCAATGAAAGCCAACTAGAAAAATGCTTAGCGGATTAATCACCCTCAGGGCTAGGCACTAAGAGAACTAACCCACCAGCCCACTGGCATTTTATTATTGCTTTGGGTTTAAATAGTAATGTGGTTCTTCAATAGTTGGAGGCATACATAGCTGTCAGTATCAAGATTACTCGTGTCACAGAACGATTCGTTGTCGGGATACGTGGATATTTGCAAATGCCCACTTCAGTTCAAGGTAATACACCGTCATTTCGCAACATGGTTGTTAGGCACCTATATGGATGGATGATTTGTTATTATTTTAGTGATTTTCCCTAATTGCTTGTTAGGTACTTGTAGACGGGGTATCCTGCTAATCTCAACAATCGTACAATTCCGCGCCAGGCACTTTTCAGAGTGCCTAATGTACATGGCTTGAGAATCCAGAGTGGAATCCAATTATGCAATTCGTGCTATGTTCGCTTTGGAATCAGGCATCCTCCATAACCAAGTCTAGGTCGACCTCAGTACCCAAATCTCGGTCCTCCAAAAACGACCGTCCAAGTAGTGCGTCAGGAAGGTAATCCTGTTTCACCTTTCCATCTTTGTAATTGGGATTATACTTGTACTCTCTTCCGTATCCGAGCTCTCGCATGAGCCTCGTCGGCGCATTTCGTAGATGGATAGGCACAGGCAATGCCGCCACGCCGGGTTCCTTCAGAGCGGCGAAGGCGTTGTTCAACCCTCTGTAGGCACGCGTGCTTTTTGGAGCGAGCGAGAGCGCTACCGTGCAGTGGGCTAGGGGTATGCGAGCCTCTGGCATGCCAATTTGCTGAGTTGCGGTGTAGGTTGACGTTGCTAGACTGAGAAGCGAGCTGTCTGCTAACCCGACATCTTCCGATGCGATTACAACCATGCGTCTCGCGATGAACAGCGGATCCTCTCCCGACTGGAGCATGCGGGCTAGATAGTATAGTGAGGCATCTGGGTCAGAGCCGCGAACTGACTTGTGGAAAGCGGAGATGGTGTCATAATGTTGATCGCCTGCCCGATCGTAGACTAGGGTCTTGGTCAATGATGCCTTTATATCCTCCTTCGTCATTCCCTCCTTATTCGATAAAGGCATTGCTAGTTCTAATAGGTTGAGTGCCGTCCGCGCGTCGCCGTCCGCGAAGTTGGCAAGGTAAGTCATTAACTCGTCATCGAGGAGAGAGGATGGTGGTGATGATGTGGTAGAGAGTTCAGCTTGCAAGGCTCGCGATAATACGCGCTCGATGTCGATTGTCGTTAATTTCTGCAGGGTAAAAGTTCGACATCGCGACAGCAGCGCGTTGACGATCTTGAAGCTTGGGTTTTCGGTTGTTGCGCCGATGAGTGTTATGGTGCCCGCCTCAACGGGCTTTAGAAATACGTCTTGCTGTGACTTGGAGAAGCGATGTATCTCGTCGCAGAATATTATCGTTTTTCGACCTGTCAGCGCCATCTCGTTCGCTGCGTCGTTAAATATCTTCTTGCAATCTCCCACTCCCGAGCTTGTTGCATTCATCTCGATGAACCGTGAGCCAACCATGCTTGCGATACAACGTGCGATAGTAGTTTTGCCAGTTCCCGAGGCGCCCCAAAGTATCATAGACGGTACCCGATCGGATTCGATTAGTGATCGCAAGACACCATGCGGGCCGACAAGATCTTGTCCGAAGACGTCGTCGAAATTCTGAGGTCGCATACGCTCGGCTAGGGGGGCTGCTCTATTCGTTTTCGTCCTTTTTAGCATCGGGCCGGTCTCCCTGGGCGCTACATCCTCCGTTTTGCTATCCGCATTCTGCATAGTTGAATAATCGCCGGGTCCTTCGTCAAATGTACGTTTGACACCTCCATTGAGTTTTGCTGCTCCTGCATTTCCGTTGACTACGGGTGTGACGATCTTGGCGGGTGTGGATTGTTGTCGTTTGGAGGAAGGGGTTTGGAAGAAGCTCGATGCCGACCGTTTCTGCGAGGCCGATATAACACCACTCCCTTGAGTTGAAGAAGACGTGTGTGGGGAGGAGGGCGTTGTCCAGTTATCAACAATAAAAGTCTGGCATCCTGAATCGAGGTGTTCGTTTATTTTCGGGGGCGGGACTTGCTTGCTACAAGCTGGGCATTCCACCATTATGGAAACTGGTATTGGAAACAGGACGAAATGCCTTTGAAAGTTCTAAGGAACACATTAAAGAACCATTTGACAAAAATAGAAAATCAAACGGTCCAATCCAGTTATTCGTTTAACTTCTGCAGAATTCTTGACACGAAATAATTTGGATTCGGAAGACGCGCTGTGACGAATTAATTGTGACTTAAGAAATGTAGATTAGATAATCACTAGAATGTACTGTACTTATCGATAGTGGCCCGTGTTTTAATTAGGTCTATTTGGGTATGGTCGGGGATAACAGGGGGTGTAGGGGCAGGTACCTATGTACATAGCTAGGGTAAGCTTTTTTTTAGTGGGCTATTTGTGCATGTTCGGCCTCGATCGGTACAACGGCTCTTAAACCTAACTTCGACATTGAAAGCTCTTCCCCGGTCACATATATTACAAGTACATAAGGCACTAGACACCCCTACATTGACGTAGATTCAAGTTTGAAAGCAAGGTCATGAAGATAGCTCTTGGTGGTTATGCCTAATAGAAACACTCAAGCTTTCATTTTATCCTCGAACCTCAGTATTTCATACGTACATACTAACGTACTAATGTCGTGACGTCCTATGGAATTTAATCCTCAAGAACGATATCCGAGACACCCCAAATGTCAACTAAAATACCTAGGTATACAACTCGAACGTGAAGACCTGATGTGATAGCTATTCAGAAGAAACGGGTATCGCATGAATTGGATCGAAAGCATCTGTTCAGACCCAAGAGCTATGTCTTCTCAAGAAGACTCTCATCTCCGTTTTGTCCTCGACCGTTTTACTGGCCGTTGGGGTTCTACTACCTCGGGTTCACTGTCCTCCTCATCCGATTCAACATCTTCGTGATTTACATCATTTTCGTCTAGCTCTTCTTGAGCCTCTAGGTCCACCTCATCTTCTTCACTCGACTCTTCATCGTCTTCCGAGTCATCCTCCACCACGCCATTGGTGATCGGTAGCTCGTCGTCGTCATCATCCAGTTCCATAGCTCCGTTGACCATTTCCGCACCACTGTCTTCTCCTTCCACGTAGACGATGCCTTCTTCATCGTTATCGTCGTCGGAGTCTGCGTTTCGTTGTAGGCCACGGCGCAATTCCATTTGCGCCTCAAGTAAATCGAGTTTACCCTTCAGAGCCAACAGAGAATTTAGACCCCTTGATCGTTCCTCTAATACTCGATGTAGTTCACTGAGTTTCTTGGCCAGTCCAGGCTGAGTTGCCAATGCGCCTCCGTGTGCGACCAAAGTCCATTGTACCCAGGTCATTAGGCTACCAGCTCGTCCTGGGCGCCTGTGCATTCTAGACGCAAGCTTGACCAGTAGCGTTCCTGCAAGGGTAGAATCGAGTCTTTGAATGGTGTTTCGAATGGTAGTTAGATCAGTAGTGTGAAGACAAGATTCTAAAAGATCCGCATCGTCGGTGCGGAGTGCTTGCGATAGAACAGTTCCGAGAGAAGAAAGGCTAGGGGGGACTAGAGCTCTACTGGGATTGGGTAGAGTAGTAGATTGTGTAGATATCGCGGCGGGAACATCAATGGTGTCGTGTGCACGGGCGAGTTCGCCGAATGTGGGTTGTGCAGATTCTCGGTCAGACTCGCCATCGGTTGGCTGCTTAGGCGAAGGCATGTCAATATCAGCATCTCCGTTGATTTCCTCTCTTGATCCTGGCGCATTATCTATCATAGATTGATCATGGGGCGCTTCAATCTTGGACTTGGTCTTGCTGTCTAACTTCGTAGTTTCGCCAGCATCCCGTTCGTCGTCTGTGTACTCGTACTCGCTGCTGCCTGAGTCGCTCGAGATTTCTATTACTTGTTCAGTCGAAACATCAGTTGCCTTTGAAATGTCCGGAACAGACACAGTTGTCTCAGATTCGTTGATGTTGGCTTTAAGAGGTATCTTTGCGCTTTGCTTAACGACCGGATGAGCAATCTTAGTCGGCGGTTTTCGTTTAGTTGACATTGTGTCTGGATAGTGAAAGACGCAATATAAAATTATGGGAGAGAATAAGATTGACGGGGACGAATTGACAAGATTAGAACTTAATAAACAACTCGGGGTTGTAGAGATGTCAAGGGTAGCAGCGCAAGTTTTTTTTTAAAAAATCTTTCGTACTTTGCACGCGAGTATTGATTTACTTAGCAAGGTATTACTTCACGTAGTTTTTTTTTTTTCCACTGATAACATTGAAATTATGGGGCACATTATCGAGCATTTAACTATGATAGGCACTTGGTATTTCCGTTGCCGAAATAAGCACGGACCATGACAATAACAGATCCAGTATAATAATAAGGCAGCTGGCAAACATTCTGACACAAGTGAATGCTCCATTAAGCAACTGGCAAATTCAGGTCCTAGAGCACCGTGTATATGAAATACGTACCTTGTGATTCGTACTGTACACCTGATTCAAAGCCCCAGAGCCCCGTCAAGTCTTTTCGGATTGAATGGACCTCATCTGCAAAGTTTCTCCTCCACCGCAACTTTTTACTATTAAGGCCAACCTGCTCTGTTTGCACAGTTTTCCAAATGGTATTGGATCCGAATAATCAACTTTCCATAGGCGAAGCGATCGTCTCGTCTAAAGTCTTGATGCATGGGGTTCTCGGGATTCTAGGTATCCCATCCTCTTGATGAAGAATCAATTCATGCGATTATTAAATCATCTCGATGAAAATAAGGAGAATAGGTATTTGGCAACGACATTCTAACAGCAGCTATTCCGGAATCCGGATCATGTGATGATACGCTAAGTGGCCAAAACGGAATATCCGAATATATTCCCTGATGAGTCAACAATAAAGGAACTATTCCTAGCCACACACCCGGGTGTCAGCAATTACCAAAAAACAGACTATCCGGTGGCTTCCATCATTTCAAACGAGCAAGGGTCTCAAAGCACTACGCGTCACGATTGGACGGTCATCATTGCGCTCAAACTCTGATTGGCTCTCCGTATCTAGCTCGTCAAACAATATTTCTCGTCAAAAACTTTTGGAGCACCGGGTCCTTCGTTGCTTGTGTGCTATCAGCGAAACTACAGTACCTACCCAGGTACATACATATCAAATCTATCCGTTACAGTCGTAGGAATAGATTATTTCGCATCCCAATCCCCTCCCGATTCCGACGTACCTCTTGAGAAGAATGGATTATTGAGAAAGAATTGAAGAAGCTTATGGCCAAGATGCAAGTCTCAGCTGCGGTAGGTAACCATTCTGTCCCCGATTCATTTATAGCACGTCTACACAACTATGCACACACAATGTGTTTAGAGAGGTATACTTGGTTATACTTGGTTACAATCTTGGGAAGTGTGCACCCCGATCCATGTCTCAAAGAGCCCCACATTTTGGTATCTCGATTATGTGATTTGCTATGGGCTCCTTTGTTACGATCACAGTGGGCGTTTCCCCATTGTAACCCTTGTCGTAATTCCCCAGTGATGGCGAACCGTGATTTCGCAGCCCGGGAAGGCGCGTTCTACAAATAGGAAAGTGGCCCCAATCCAGAAATTTTCGCGACGAAGCAAAAAAAGAGACCTCTGATTCCCGAGATTTTTTTTTACAACCCTTCCTCCTATTTTTCCATTTCTGCCCAACCCCAACCCCCCCTCTAATATTCCGATCACCGACACCGCCTCGCATCTTCAGAAATTGATTTCATACCTCACCACCACCACCACCACTACCACAAAATTACTACCACTACTACCACCGCCGCACGCGCACCACGCGACAAAAAGTACCGAGGTACCTTTTCCATCTATCTCTCTCACTTAATATTTTTTGTCTTGCCTTATTTTCCCTTAAGTGCAAGGCTGCGCATCCATTCGCTGTTTAATATTTTAAGTTTTTATTCATTCCCATCCTTCCCCCAAAACGGCAGTATCGCGCAACTATCGCGACCACTACCGCTTTGGCCACCCGTGCATCCATCATCTATCCTACTATCGCGATCGCGCCTCATCGCCCTAGTCGTGAGCCTCATCGTCGCCAAGTAGCAACAATATCGAACTAGTCGTCCGTCTCGTCATTTGTTTGGTCTGATTTAGTTCAACGCACCAAACAGCATTTGACTCTTGACGTTGTAGTTCGCAAACGCGCTTATTGCACGTTACACTTACACGACACCTTCACATTAATCCTCATCCTCATCTATCGCGTATTCAAAAGAGTTCATCTCATCCTTCATCACCTCTATATCCATCCTAGTCATTTTAGCTCCAGGTCTTCAAGACTTAGGAATCAATTCGGAGCCGGCGCGTTTTTTATCTCTTTAGATTTAGAAGGTTAGTAAATCAAAATCTTCTGTTGTCTCCTTCATTACCCTGATCACCTTCCTACGCAAATTTCCCCCTCACCCCTCCGCTTGATATCGTCTGTCTTGTTCTTGCCAATGAGAGAACACGACCGGCTTGTTTTCAATGTTGCTTTTCATACGAGCCGGTTCTCCATACACCTGGCGACTTTGTTTTATTCGTTTCGACGCTTCAAGTCGGCATCTCCATGGATAACTGCCTACTATGGTCATTGCGATCGTTGCGCCCCCGATCTTCTACGCCAGTGATGGTTATAGATGATGCACCGAGGTAGGAAAAAAAAAAAACAAGGGCGCCACTGCTAATAGCTGCTGCGATACTTCCGCATTGCCATCATCACGATCTGATCACACCAATGACCAGGGCGTCTAAAGTTTCATAGAATAAGCCGGCAGGTGTTGATTTCACAGATTGATATCGATTAAGATGATTGCCAGAATCGCAGGAACATGATTTAAAGAACATACCTTACCTTTCTCCGCGACCAGGATATATCAATTCCCCAGTCTTATTCAATCCAGCCTTCCTCCAATTGGTCAGCCACCTCGCGATTACCCCATCCCAGATAGTTCTAGGTTGTCGCATATCGCAAGGCTGGACAGCTCAGAGCAGTAGAGCAGCAACCACCGCCACTACAGCAACAGCGCAGAACAAACAGAAGCAACTTCCCATGTCGCAAATCATCGATTCTTCATTTCTATTTTTCTATTTAACATTTCATCCTTTTCCAATTACTTTCCTTCACATCTGCTTATTACCACATCCCATTACAATTCTTTCTGAATTTTTATGGACTTACAATTGCAATCATTACTAACTTGGATTTTTAGTGAGGTCGATAATTCTTCCCTGACGATCTTGAAAGGTAAGCAGTCGCAATTTTTATTCAAGCTCAATCGCATCGCCTTTTGATTCCCCCATCCACTACTACATCTACTATTACATCCCCCACTATATCTACTGGAGGATTATGATAGTTGATGCGCTTTCTTATTACCACCTACGTCGCATTGCCCAAGTTGCATCCAACTCCCATACCTAATCTAACGTTTTCAATTAGACACACCTCTCAAGACCCACGGCACAATACTAAATCCTCTCACCTTACGATACTCTATTCATTACTTTCAACTGGTTGCAATCCTATCATCTTGATAGGTGGATGGCAATCATGGCGACCGAAGAACCCCAGACACTACCGGTGGTTCAAAAGGTCACAGATTCTGCGCCGGGTGAAGAGGCAGTGAATGATGAGTCGAGTGTACATGTGGTCAATGGGTAAGAGCGCATCCCGCCTCCTCCCTTCAAGTTAGCAAACTAAATTTAATTCGTATAGGCATTCAGAAGACAAATCCGAGGTCGATGAAAGACCTGCTGTTAACGGGAAGGCGGAAACTACAGAGTCGGGCGCCGATGATTCACTAAACAAAAAGGCATTTGCTGCTAACGGCACTCTTCCAGAACAATCGACTGAAGCAACTCATGATTCGACCGATGTTGACATGCCTGACGCTAATGGTACCTCGGCCGTGAAGAACTCGCCTTTGTCCACGACTGAGGCGGAAAAGGAGGACAATGTGGATTCTTCAACATCTGACAAACCTCTTGCGGCTGAAGATTCTATGACAAATGACTCAACCGCCGAAAATGTCGCTAATTCGATGGATGTGGATACTCCTGTAGAGCAAACTGATGCAGAGCCAAAATCTGAGCAGGAAAATGGCACAGAGGACAAGTCTACGGCCAACAGTGCGACAGCACCTACATCATCTCAAGAGCTAAGCCAGCCGTCAGCTGGTCTTGCCAAGTTAGACATCAAGGCTGCTCAGTCAGACGCACCAGCCTCCCAAGCCGATACTCCTATGACCGATCAGCCTGCGTCGGCAGGTAAAGTCTCGCGAGAGCGTGAGGAAGATGGTGTCGAGGAAAGAGCACCAAAGAGAGCAAAGACGGAAGAGGACGCGAGCGGTCCCACGGCTGACTCGCTTGTCGTCGCAAGCTCCTTACCCTCCGCCCCGGTTCCAAGTGAACCTATGGATCAGGCCCCCGATGACCAAGTCATCACCCCCTTCCAGAATCGGCAAATTAGACAAATCTTGGCGGGCGTAAAGAAAACGAAGAATGGCCTGAATTTCCGACAGTCTGTGGAGAGATTGTGGCCAGGTTTATGGGAAGACTACAGAACAAAGATAGAGAATCCTGTGGATATTTCTCTATTCGAATCGAAACTACGAGAAGACAAGTATGCTAATTACGGTGAGCTCAAGGCCGATATTCTATTGTTATATCAGAATTCGCTCTTGTTTAATGGTGATTCAAATGCCATTACTGTGGCCGCAGGCTTGGTCAGAGATACGTTATTTATGCGCCTGCCGGAAATCTCTAAGTTAGAGGAACCTGCGAAGCCTGAGAAAGGCAAAGCGCCCCCGACGCGCCATACCGAACCTCGAGCAGCTACGCAGCCTCGTCGCCAATCACAGTCGCAGCCGCGCCCACAGGCAGCAAGTCCAAAATCGAGGCGTACGCCACCCGTCCAAGTTACGCAATCACCAGCTACTTCGTCTTCAGCCCCGGCTTTTGCAATCCCGCCAAATGGGATCCCCCAGATTCGTCGCGATTCTACAAGGGAGGATAGTGACAGGCCGAAACGACCGATACACCCTCCGAAGAACCGCGATCTCGATTATGCTTCAGCCAATCGTAAAAAGCTAGAGCCCGAGCAGCGGTTCTTCGAGACGGTTTTAGATGAAGTCAAGAAAGGCAAACATTACGCGCTTAACCAATGGTTCCTTACTGCCGTCGACCCTGTGGCCTTAAATATTCCAACTTATTTCAGCGTTGTCAAAAAGCCAATGGATCTCACTACCATGACGCAGAAAAATCACGAGGGCGAGTACAAGAGTGTCAAGGACATGGAGAAGGACATGAGATTAATCGTCCACAATGCTGAACTCTTCAATGGCCAGAGCCATGATGTCACGATGTTAGCGAAACGCCTCGAAGAACTTTTCAAGGCTGAGCTAGCAAAGAGAGATCAGTGGATGAAACGCCATTACCCCCCGGAACCCCCGTCCACGACGAATGCTTCCGCTCCCAGTCCCGAACAAAGTAACCACGACTCCGAGGAAGAGAGCGAGGCGGAAGGTAATAACGACGGCAGCAGTGAGGCCCTCCGCACCCTACAGGCTCGGTTGGATGAGGAGGATGACAAGCTCCACACTCTTCTGGTCTCGAAGAAGCCGGATATTACCATGATTGAAATTCAGCAACAAATGGTTTCGATGCTTCAGAGAAAACTTGTAGAGGAGCGAACAAAGATGAATGTCGAGGAGAAGAAGCCAAAGTCTAAGAAGAAGGCTGCTAAGAGTAAGCCTAAGTCAGGAGGCGGCGGCTCAGCAGCCACAAGCAAGAAAGCAGCGGCTGGACACTCTACAACCGCCAAGAAGGCCTCTGGGAACAGTAGTCATAAGAAGGCAGTTCCCAAGAGCCGGCCGGTTGGGGCGCTGGAGAAGGCAGTCATTGCCGAGGGCATCAACGAGCTTGATGGTAATACTCTCACTAAGGCTGTTGAGATTATCAAGAGAGACACTGGTCAGAATGTAAGTGCTCAAATATATGTGACCCTTAGTCTGTTTACATTTGCGTTCATTCTAGGAAGTCTTTGTCCTAGTGAGGGTTGTGCTAACCTAGTTGCAGGAGAACGACGACGGCGAAATGGAATTGGACATAGATGCCCTTTCCATGGATGCGCTCCGAAAACTCTATGACTTGATACATAAGTCCAATCCAAGTATTCGGACGGGCATCGAGCGAAGGCCGGACTTCAGCCGCCCGGTAGAACCCGAGCCAAAGACGAAGGCCAACGCGCCCCCCAAGCCCAAGAAGAATAAACCAATGAACAAGCATGAACAAGAACGCAAGATCGAGCAGCTTCGCGAGCTAAAGGCCCAACTTCAGCGAGGGGGGAGTGGTAGTCAAGAGCCTCTCCCCGGTGAAGTTGAGGATAGCCGACCTGCGGAATCGAGCGAGGAGGAGAGTGACTCCGAGGAAGAATAGAGATATGAAAACTCTGACTATTCTTAGCACGCTTGGGCTCGAAGTTGACTCCAGAAGAATACCATTGGTGTCTCGTAACCCCCTCCGTGCCTTGATTTAGGTGGTTTACCCTACCACCGAGGGAAGAGAGGGTATGCTCATCGCTAGAAAGTTTTTACAACTTACACTGTAGGGGTATAATTCCCTTCTGATTATTGTACCGCTTAGGGGACTCCACAGCTGGGTTTCATCCCGATCACTGCACTAGCTAGGAGGTTGCTCACAGACAAGCCATCCTCGGGAAGAGGTGGGAAAGTAGGACCCCTTGCTGAGAATCGGTTGGCACCTTTGCCACCGGTGGACTCCCATTGCTGTTGCCGCGCCGCATGTTACTGGAGAGATGAGATGAGAATTCGATGAATTGACGTGCCATTCACATCTTATCGCGTGACCATTTTTTAACTGCTTCATGCCTATTCAATTAGGTTAGCTTAACATTAAGTCGTATAATCTGTGCCTTCTAGTAGTAGACTAAGCTTTTTTCTAGTCGTCTCTCATGGTGCTGACATCTAGGTCATTCATCGTAATATTTTAAAGCGACGTAATGACGTTAACCTATCGCTTGAACCAATACCCCAAGTACCCAGGCAAGGATAAGCATGTGCGATCTAACCTGGCATAATAGCCCATGGTTCGATCGTAAGATGGAAAACCTTCAGTTGAATACCTAGGTAGGAGTCAGATGAAACCTAAAAGACTTGGGCTTTTATGGACGAGGACCGTGTATTAAAAGCTCAACCGCACTCAATGCATGACCCAGCTAATTTATGTACTCGCTTATGCTATAGTACGGCCAGAAACTATCCACGAGGTCATAATCATGATATAAGTTGTCGCGCACGGCACCACAGGAGGGAAGTTGAGTTTTGACGAATGAAAACGTATTAGGCGCCAAACGATAAATCCAAGCTCGAAAATTCAAAATCACTGACTTTGATATAAATAAAGCGAGGGGTATAGAGGCTCGTCAAGCACAGTCAGGACCGACGCGTCCTTCAACAACCCAGCTAATTAGCTGTATATCACATTAGAAGTAAATGCCTCGGGCTCCTTTCTATTTCCCTCCTAGCCACCCCCTTACGCCACGGGTTAGAATCGACCCGGAATTTGGGATCACAAGGCCCAGAATTGGACGGCTTCGAGCCGGAGCGGCGAGACGTGCGAGACTCCCACCTCATTACTACCTATCCGTTACACCGTCGACGCGAAGCTATGTACTTTACAGCATTCGCTCGCGCGATCATCCTAATCCTCGCTGCTGGTGCCGCAAGCCTAGCTGCCCCTTCAACACCCGCCGCAGGCGACGCGTCTCGTGGCGCATCCGCGTTATCGTACAATAGCACCGCGGGCGCCGGGAACGTCACCATCAACAAGGCCATCCCCGGCCTGCCGTTCCTGTCGCACATCAGGTGCGAGCCCAACTTCGCCCACGGCAGGAAGGTGACGCCAGTCGAGAGGGAGCTGCTGATAGGGTGCTACAAGATGTTTGCATCAACCGGTACGTCTGCACAATAGTGTTCTCCGCGGCCGTCTTGCGGACAACTCTTTTATCCTCCCGAGAGAAAGACGGGAAAGCGAAAGATGCTAATATAGATATCCGACTAGAGAGATGGCTCGACAGGATGACTAACTGCCCGCTGACGAGGAGGTATTTCCAGACCTGGGGCCACCACTGGGACAGCCCGCCGGACTGCTACAACGCCTGCAAGGAGTGCTTCCAGGACGCCGTCTTCGACCAGGCGGCTAACCTGCGCTGCTCCAAGTACGAGGGGATCTCGGCCAGGTGCCACGTCACGTACGAATGATTGGGCGACTTTATAATTCTCAAAACTCAGATCTTTTTTCCTTTATATCAATAGAACCCGGAGATACTGGGGATACTGGGGATATAGCGTTATGAATAAGTGTGGCATGAGCGAGTTTATTCATGTGTTTTTAGCCTTGTCTGTATGGCCTCTTGATCGTGTACTAGTAAATGGGAGGTTGGGTTATATGTGGGAAGTATGTATAACGAGAACTCCGGTTATCCAAACGCTTCCAAAATAGATAATTAATGCTTTTATTCATTGATGCCGCACTTGTCGGATCGGCACTGTCTTTTCGGTGGTAGTCTGTATTAGACATATCGTACACTTCAGTGGCGATCCTGATCAGCTGTAGCCTGTAGATGAGAACTTCTAAGTTCTGTCAGTCGGGTAGCGTCGTTTACGTCATAGCATAGTCAACCACCTGGGTAAATGGTCCAATAAAAAATAATAAAAAATCAGACACTAGAAAACAATATTAGCTTGGACTGAATATGTCCCGTTTACAACCCCTGAAGCGATTATCCGAAGATAAATCAATAGTTCTCACCTCATAATATTCCAAGGATAATGTTGTTAACAGCGTTGAGTTTGCCATGTCTTTGCTGCCTTTAGTGGGGTAGGGAGGGTGGCGCTCTCAGATAGCAAATAGATAGTTTAAGCATCGGTCTATGACAGGCGAGTTCAGGAACCGTGCCATACTTTATGAGACTGATAACCGCACGGAATATTTTGCATGCGAATGCGTATGCGTAAGACGTTAAGCTTCAATGTTGTTTTCTAGCACCGATACGACCGAGGATAAGCCGGCTTTCGTTCGCAAGGTGGCGATGTCGAAGATGAGGCGTTGAATCGATGATGTGATGTGATGAGGCGTTACAAGCTAGTTATTCCTAAAGTAAAGAAGAGTTAAAGTAACTTGGGCCTTAACCCTAAGAACACCTAGGTAGGTACCCTTAAGATGGCATCGGTAGTGATACCGATGACGGTGAGAAAGCTCTTACTCATTCGCACGTTTATGGAGGCCTCAAGTATAGAGTCAACTATAGAAACCTGCGTATTTCGGAATCGAACCAGTAAATCTCAATTTGCCGTTGAAGCAACTTGTTTCCGTGCTAAAAAAGAATCGTCTCTTGTGAAATTTCGTCAAAGGCCCAATTTATTGGCTCCGTGTCACCAAAGTCGAAAGGGGTGCCTGACATCTAATGAATTCCTTAGCAACTAACTAGTTCATAATGGTGATCATGCGCTTACCGAAAAGTTCCAGTCCCCCAATGGCTCAGATTCTGTGATCGAGTCTGATCGCTCGAGTTCCTCAATGGCATCCTTGACCTGGTACTGGTTCAACATTGCCTCTAGTTTCGGAATGCATTTCTCTTCATCTCCTATTATAACTTCCAGGAGAAAAGGGGGGAGTTCCTCCATTCTAAGGCCTCGTAGGCGTCCTTCAATATATGCGGCTAGTAAGGACGCAAGAAAAAAACCCTTGATACTAGTCTCACCAGCTTCGATAGCACTCCAGGACCAGGTCTTTGCTTCGTCCATGATAGTTAATAAGTCTTGACGCACAAGCCCTGGCCCTGATATTTCTTCTTCTTTAAGTTGAGCCATGAGTTCCATCGCTATAGCAACGCTGGCCTGTAATGCAATGATGCGAAAAAATCCCGAGGCGCAGATTGCGAGTCGTGCTAAGTCGTTCCGATCCGAAGAGGGCGTATCACGAGACGCCTGAAAGGCTACGATGGTTGATGACGAGTACATTGCACGCCAAATTTTGAGTGATGTTTCGATTATTACTTTCCTAGAGAATGCATACGCTGCCTCTTGTATCGTATAGCTGAAATATGGAATGTGAAGGGATAAAATGTAGCGATTCATCATGAGGCTCACTATATCGGCTGCAAAATCTGACGGTCGTGGCCCAGAACTGGACCTGTATCCTTGGAGAATTTGGAGCACGGATTTGTATGCCGCCCTGAGTTCTGCGTCAAGTCGAAGCGTCTCCTCATACGTGCCGCGAGAGCTATGGTCATTTAAGAACTTTGTGATTGCAATACGAGCCGCGAACGTCTTTCGGAGGACTATCGCTATAGACGTTTGCGTGAATTCGGCTTCTGGCTTTGGAATAGGGTCATTAGCCGTGATCTGCTCGTCATCAAAGTTGCCAGGGGGTTCGGTATCAAAAGTGTCGAGAGAAATGAATGGAGGCCCCCCTGAGGTTAAACTCAAGTGCATGGAGATTTCTAAAATCGTGTTCCATAGCCTTCGACGCATTTCGGCGGCAAAAGTAGACATGTTTGGCAATCGTTTAGGATCTTTATGTAAGCCCATGTAGATTGCGGTCCTGAGTACGGCGCCGGATGAAATCCAGACTAAATCCGGACCCACATCAACGAATTCTCGAGCTATCAACAAAAGGATGTGGGTTTGCAAATATTGGAGGTTTAATCTGTGTTTGGATCCAGGTTCGGAGACCCAAGTCTGTCCTTCGTAGACCCATCTCATAGCTGAAGTTCGGAGAGAAAACAGTTCGTCATATGTAGTAGCCCCAATAGCCAGTATCAACTTGAGTTGAACTAGAAATGCCGTGTTGGGCTTGTCGCTTGACACCCAGTGAGCCTCGTAATCTCTCCTGAATGTAGGAGCATGTAGAATTCGGTAGACAGACTCGGTTGTTCGAAAGTAGCAGTCGACAAGCTCGTCAGCGACATCCTTTGGGGGGAGGTCTGCTAGTGGTGGCGACGGCCATGGCGGAGATCGGCGTTCTTTAATGGTCCTTGCCAAAGACTTAGACTTTTGCATAAGAACGGAGATCTTAGATGTCTCGTCTCGTACAAATGGCTCGAAAATGCTTATTATTTCTCGCACCTAACACTTGTCAAATCTCATATTCGCCCGAGAAGCCTGATGGATAAAACGAGAACATACTAGTGTAAATCCTGTAATCCAATGGCTCTGGCCAAATACCCGAGTCTTATGGGTAACACTTCGTGATATGGCCTGAGACTGGCCATTCAGATTGTCATCGTGGTGGATGTAAAAAGTTCCACTAATACGTGAAGTAATTGTCTCTATATTATAATCTGGATCCAGAACAGGAGACCGTGAAGGAGTCTGGTTTGTTTTGGATAGTTGCTCTTCGAGTTGTTTAACTCTGCTCCTCAGGGACTCGAGTTCTTGACTGGCAGGAGTTGAGGCAACCGGTGAACTAGATGTCTTAGATGATGATTGAGACGCATAGTTAGAAACCGCTACGGCTGTGGCCGTGCTAGAAACACTATTGGTAGGCGCTGGGTAGTGAGACTCTCGATAACGTGGGCCCAGATTGAGCTCAGCTTTCCGTTGAAGAGTATGAGAAATAAAGTTCTCGTAGACGCAATTGCCGCTCCTAGATTTTACACAATTGCTACAAGGACTCTCTCTACTACATCGAAGCTTGCGTCTTCTGCATAGGGTGCAGGAACTGTTTGTTTTGCGGCATTCCGCTACTGTCAGCACTATGCACGGCCAATTCAGGGGGTTCCGAAATGCAACATACACGGGCGGCCTTCTGCGCCGGCGTTCGGGCTCGGCCATACCTTCTCAATTATAGAATCCGATCTTTTGTCTTGGCTACTATGAAATGAATATATAGGTGGATAAGTTCCATTGTGAATGGTGTAATCAGGTAAGAAGGGATCGTAGGATGAGATGAATGTGGCGCGTTCCTTGTTCAGCTAGCAATTTCCCGAATCCGACGACCGATAACCGATCCCGATCGCCTTATCTCCGAGAACCCCACAATTGTCGTTCTAAAATCATCATTTACTGTAGTCTGTAGTTACCATAATTCTTACTTCGTACATACCTACTCGGCTACTTACAGTCTCACCACAACGCAAAATTATTTAGAAGTCCTCAATATTTCTAACATTATTTATATAGGTATTATGCATGCAGCCTTTCCCTTGGTGATAGTTCGCGATGTATTCCGATGCACTACAGCAAAGTATAACCGGGCAAAGTCTCGCAGCTCACCAACAAGCCCCTATTATCGATCACGGATAAACTAAACGGAACGGTCTATTATTATAAAATGTCCTCCTCGGAAACAGAAAATCGAGAAAAGGGCTCTACTTCTAGCTCAGAGCTTGAGCAAGAGGCAGCAAATGCTGATGTGCTTGACCTTGGAGAAGCCCCTGACGGAGGTCTTCGAGCGTGGCTTGTTACCGTCGGGGCGTGCTGTGTCTTCTTCTCAGCTCTAGGCTTCTCTAATGCTTTTGGAGTATTCGAGCAATATTACTTGACGCATCAGCTCAAAGGACAACCGCCGGATAAAGTTGCCTGGATCGGCTCTCTGGCAGTCTTCCTCCAGTTCCTATCAGGAAATATCGGTGGGCCGCTGTTTGATCGTTTCGGAGCATGGGTACATATCTTCCTACTCCCTTCGATACCTACTCGCCCGAATCGCTAATGTAGCAATAGGTAATTCGACCCGCCGCAGTCATTTACGTCTTTTCCATCATGATGACTAGCTTATGTACAGAGTACTGGCAGTTCATGTTAGCCCAGGGTGTTCTGATGGGTAGTGTCATGGGTTTCCTACAGTTTCCGGCCATGGCAGCAGTGTCACAATTCTTCAGTACCTAGAAGCGAGCAGCTGCGCTAGGCATTGTAGTTGCCGGATCATCTGTCGGGGGCGTCGTCGTCCCCATTGCATTGTCGAAGATGTTGAATGGCTCATCGATCGGCTTTGGCTGGTCGGTTCGGATCATTGGATTTATCACGATACCCCTCCTAGGTTTTGCATGCGTGGCTATCACAGCTCGTCTACCTCCACGTACGACGACCTTCTTCGTCTGGCGCGCCTTTAAGGAGCCGAAATTTGTCCTATTGACGGTTGCGTTGTTCTTCATGCTTCTCGGCGCTTTCACCCCACTATTTTACATACCAACGTACGCGGTGTCAAGAGGTGTGGACCCAACGCTCGCATCTTATTTTCTTGCTATCATAAACGCAGCATCTACATTTGGACGCGTTATTCCGGGAATTTTAGCGGATAAATTTGGGCGGTTGAACATATTCGTATTTGGTGGCTTCGTCACCGGAATTGTTATATTCTGTTGGGATAAGGTAGAAACCACTGCAGCGTTGATTGTGTATTCCATCATTATCGGATTTGTGTCCGGGACGGTCGTTTCGGGAGCATCCGCAGCCTTCACTGAATGCCCTAAGGACCCCCGAGACCTCGGCACCTACATAGGAAGGGAATGGGCCTGAGCTCTTTCGCAGCTTTGATAGGGCCTCCGGTCAACGGGGTGCTTGTTAGCAAATATGGGGGATATTCTCAAGTGTCCATATTCAGTGGTACGACGGTCATATTTGGCGGTATCATTGCGCTCGCAGCAAAAGCTTCGACCTCTAAAGGCGTTTTTGGGAGGATATAGATTTTAGACATTTGCCATCCGTCTATCAATCTCTGTAATTTTCAATAATCTTTACTCTTAGATATAATGAACTACCTAGATACATACCCTCCCCCCTCCCCCCTCTAGACCTAGACCATGACATTTCAAACTGACTAAATTTCCCCAATTCAAGCAGCACGTACGGTTCATGACTTCAAGGTCTGTGCCCCTATCATTTTCCTTCGGACCCGTGTGTTAACGAAGACTTCTAGCTCGCGCTATGTTCGCAACGCTCGCACTTGTTTCGAGTGCAGTCACAATAAGGATAATTCTGCGACACCTAGCCTTAAGCATCGTTTTGCCTTCGCCGTTGCGAGAGTCTTGAGTTAAATTAAGTCTAAACGGCCCCCTAGTCCAAATTCCCTGCCGTTAATGAATATCCTAACTGCCAACCGTCTCGATTGGCATCTGTTGGGCTGTACTGTTTTATCTTCATCTCTCGAATATCTTCAATGCGAGGAGAAAACGTAGCTATGGAATATATTCTAGAGAAACCTCATAGCACGCATAGCCTATTTGAGCTGCTAACACTGAAGGCTCTCGTAACTTTTGGCACGGCGAAAGTTCTACGCGGAGGCTCGAGGCTTCTTCCTCAAATCGCTGTCGGAGCTACTATATTATTATTCGGATCTTACCTGTGGTCCTCACACTTCATTAGCCGTACTGCGAATCCTGATTATGCTATAGAATGGGATGTTGGCGAGACTACAATAGGGGGTGTAGGCGGCGGACTAAGGATCGTAGTATTTGGAGGAGGGGATATTACCACCCCGAATCGAGCATCATGGAAAGCCGACGGTCCTACCTCAGCTTGGACGGATATCCTTTGTCTACAGGTAAGCCTCATAATTAAAAAGTGAACCCATGTTAATAATAATTGCTAATTTTGGATTATGTAGTTGAATTGCAACCTCTATCTCTCACTAATACCGCTCACGGATAGCGATGGAGGTGCTATCGTATCAAATTCACTCTTCGAAGCTGCTCTAGCTCGTTCATCAACAACAGATGATGATACCACCGCAGGACTTGATTATTCCTGGCTAGCCCAGAACTATCCGGCCCCATCCTGTCAAGATCTTCTTCACCAAGTGGAAGCTTTCCTCGCCAGTCCTCAGCCCCGAAACCCTCCTCGAGAGACACTATGGGTGTTCAATATCGGATTCTGGGACATATGGAGCTTATCAGCATTGCCTCGAAAGGTCGCTACACGACTCATCGAGACTCAAGCACAGCACATTCTCTCGCAGATAGAAATACTCTACGAGGAAGCACACAAAGACGATTCTGTTGCTTTCTCGGACTATTATGCAGATATGGATTTAGATGATATGCACGCCACAGACAGCTCCTTACATCAGGCACCTTTTCGCATATTTATACCAAAACCATTCGACATATCCATGACCCCTGGATTCGAGAACGTCCGCTTCACGCCTCCGCTGCCACATATGAAGGCCGAGCAGATGCGCAACGCGGTGTTTCTTACCAAACACTGGGAGAAGGTAATTCAGGGCATGCTTAATGAATGGATGTCTCTGCCGGACTTGGAAGAAAAGAACATGATGAAAAATGGGGTTTCTGTGCCGTCCGCCCGCCGCGAGGCTATAACATATGATATCTCTGGCTATATCCACGAGCTTATTGTCGAACATCAGCTGCGGAACGCGGATCTCGTCGATCATAATGGACTCGGATCGATGGCAACGACCGAGGGATACGTAGAAGTATGGGAGCCTTGCATTCAGAGAGACTATGTCGTCTATAAGGATGAAAATAGTACTGAAGATGGCACGGGAGACAATAGGTGGAATGTCTGCGACACACCTGATGAGCACCTGTTTTGGACTGACTTCACAGTCAACCGGCGGACCATTTTTGAAGTCGGTAAACGGGCTGCTGAACTATTGAAACGTCATATGGAAATGGATGAGGAGTGGTTTAAGAAAGCTCAACTACCACTGTCATCTCTGCGTAGGGGTTCTGATGGAGAACCCCTGAGACTCGAGGCTTCTGATACATGACGTAACAATTCATGTAAGTGATTGGAGATTCTTGGGTAATAAATTCTTGCTTTTGCCTCTTTGTACCTATGTATGTGTAGGTATGTTTTCTATTCTAAAGGGGTTGGTAGTTTAGTCAAAGTGGAGAATTACTGTTCATCCTCCGCCCTCCGATGCATCCGAATATCTTGTTATCTTCAGGCGCTCTCTACCTAGGTAGTACTTATGTAATTGGTATCTTCGGTAAATAATTAATAGTTCATCGCGGTCCTTATCCATACTTATACGATCTACATACTATAAAAATCTATATATGAAGAAAGAGAGAGAAATAAATAGGAAATAGCGAAGACTAGGGATGTCATTAAAAGGAACAGAACATATCTTTCGGAATCGTTAGAACGTGTAGTTTAGACATCCAGTTATCATTCTTCATAGATATGTACCTCTGTAGCAACGGAGAAAAGGGGTTAAATATGGAGAAATTTGACAGAAATGGATTACATAATGAAAATAAGCTGCGGAATATTTGAAGGACCGATTAGTGGGGTAGGGCAGGCCCCGCCACCACCACCCCGCCCTGGGTGGTGGGTCTCGCCCAGCTCGCCTTAGATCTTCCTTAACACACATCTACAGCTGCCCCTGTCATTCACTCTTGTCCCCTCTTCTCTTCCATGTTTCATTAGCTTGATTATTATTAACGCGAATGATTATTAGATTAATTCATAATATTTTCAAATCGTATCTTCTACGATGCCTCTAGCTCCTCCCACAGAAGGCATATTCCCTACCATAGAAGACTGCGAGAGAGCGGTGCAAGCTCATGCTGCAGCAGAGGGCTACGCCGTAGTTTTACACGCCAAGGCCAAATCGAAGCGTACTGGCGAATATATCAGATATTTGATCCGTTGTGATAAATCAGGAAGTTTCCAATCTAAAGCAACTATTGGAATCAAGAAGACCACAACTAAAAAGACCAATTGCCCTTTTTCTTGTGTCATGAATAAACGTCAAGATGGCGTATATTTCGCCGTGACCGTCCCAGAACATAATCACCCCCCATCTAACAATCCCGGCGAGCACGTGCAGCACCGGAAGCTGACTGAAGACCAACGACGCTTCATAGAGGCTGGTTCTATTGAGAAGAAGACGGTTAGATCTATCCATGAGGAACTCCTTCGGGCATATCCAGAATGTCTCGCTAAACTCGAGGATATCGGTAATCATGTGCAAGCGTGGAAGAAGAAGGCGAAAGAGAACGCCACGGGAGTGCAAGCCCTCCTAATCAATCTCCAAGAAAGAGAGGACGTCTGGAGTTTCCCCTTGGAAAGAAATGGTGGTTTAGAGGGCATATTTTGGGCTCCGAAATGGTCTCAACCTCATTGGCAGCGACAACCGGATATTCTCATAATAGAGACAAAACACATGATTAACCAGTCTGTTCTCCCCGTCATTGAGATGAATAGCGTTCTGGCCGTAAACTCACAACTCGGTGCCGGATATGCCATTCTTCCAGACAAGAATGACCCCACTCTTCTATGGCTCATGCAGGCCGTCGATAAACTTCGCCAGCGCTTGAGAATACCCAAACTACAAGTCCTCAACATAACAGACTTCAAGACCACCGAAAGGAATGTCCTGGCTGAGGTTCGTATAGGACGGAATCTACGTATCGTATGCGGAAGACTACTTGATTCCGGAATGGAAGAGCCTACTCAAACATCTGGTATTCAGGACGACGTCAACGGTGATCGGAGCTTCGGGGCAGTTGTGCAGGAATGATTAGGGGCTTTTTTGAGCACCTATCATGTATGTGGACGTGGTTCTTGCGGGTATCTCCTAAACATAAACAACAGATATGTTGTTCCTCCATGGCAAATTTCGATATTAGTGAGTAAAAAGGCTCGGTGTCTAGGTTGGTTATATTTCGGGCGTTGTGGATTCGGAGGTATCGCGAGGTTTATGCTGACAAAATGATTGAAGTTCGCCGTGGTAAAAGTACATCCTGAGCATCTACACCTAAAAGACGAGAAATCACTTTGGCGGGAATTCGTATTCATAGCTAATATGGCTTTTTATGTTAACCATCTAGTCAAATTGGTCACGAAGAAAGTATTCTCAGGGTCGTGACATAAATGATCCACAGCAAGGTCTTTTTATCATCTAAGAAAAGAGTCTAAGGGATATCCACGCTATCTTGAACCCCGACGCACTGTAGGGGTATCTAAATCATCTTCGAAGCTAGAATAGGGGAATTCTCAAAACAACAAACGCGAACAGGTCCTACATCGTCACGCTTGGCAGCTCAGTAAGCCCTAAAAAGGAAAAGGACACAATGTTAGCACTCGACCTTCAAACATGCTGGCTTAGATATAGGCACTCACATCCGTCAACATCCTCCTTTATGGTCTGCTCCTTCTTGCAGGCAGTAGCCTGGGCCGGAGTTTGGGTCTGGAGCTGAGAGCACTGGTCGTTAGAACAACGGGCGTCCAATGCGCGCTGCAGGGTGTCACCCTTCCAACCAAACATATAATCGCCGTGCCAGCCGTAGCCGGTCGTGTCATCCATGCTGTACACGAAGGGCTGGCTACCATCGGTAGGCCAGATTGACGGGTCGTTGAACTCTCGAGTGTCCCACATTACTTCATACATGACTTGCGGCAAACGCACGGGGTGCGTAGACGGGCATGTGCTAGACATTTCGAAGCTACCGCTCGACGGATACGCTACGTGGCTCTTGTGGTCGGGGCTGTCGAGGTTCTTACCGTCCCAGCAGCTGAAGGGGTTGGTTAATCAATGCTCAAGTTTCTTGGAGTTGGGGCGTGATGAATAGGAGCTTACGTGGGGAAGGTAATGGTAGCACGGATGCCTCCGGCGCATTCCTTGTTGGGGAGCGCGGAACTGTCCATTTGGCCGTCGGCGCACGGAGCACCACCAAAAGGCGTTTGGTCGACGCTGGTGTAGCAGCGGTGGCAGAGCTGCTTCTGCTGACCTTGAGCTGTGCGTAACATGGCCTCGCCGACAAGCATTCGGAAACCCTATGTATTCGTTAGGGGATATCCGGTTTGCATAGTGACTCAATTAACTTACTGGCTTGAAGGCCGTGACCTTGGTGTAGCCGTCATAGGGCGGGATATAGTAGACAGTCATACCCTCCTCACCTTGAAGGCCCTACGGAAGTGTCAGATAAAATTCAGAAGTTGGGAAACGCTTTTCACGTACAAGGTTGACCATCTGCTTCACACGCTTATAAGTCCCGTTGCGGGCTTTGAAGTACAAGTTAGCTGTCCAGTAGTTCGAGAAGTCTTCGCTAAACGAGCACGTTGTGCAGGTCGATTCCGAGGGAAGATCGTAGTCAGCAGGTGTCATAGTCGCGTTAAACGAGTTTCCACCGACGATCTGGTGGATATGGGGTGATTGGATGAGACCCGGAGACACGAGGGGGTCTACACGCTCAACAACTAGCCTGCCTCCTGTCTTAGAATTCACAACTTCTTCTTTCTATCTCGAGTCTGATATATACAACTTACCTGGAACACTGGAAACGCATCATGGCCGCCGTGGCATACTGGGCCGAGACCTGCGGGACCGCCGCAGCGGTTAGGAAGAGGGCCTTCCACTGCATGTTGATAGGGGAGAAGCAGCTGAGATCGATCTACACAAGACAAGATTGAGCTGAATTGCAGATCAAGAGGAACAGCACGAATGGAGCACGGAGAAAGAAAGCGAACTGTTATATAACTAACGCCGTACCAGACGGTATTCCTCTTTGAGGGTGTCGTGTCAGGGTCGCCGGGTAAAGTGCATTTTGCCCAATCTTTAGCCAACTGCCGAAGGCAAGCGGTCGAAATAGAATTTGACCGAGGGAACAATTAACTCCGAGTGGCCATGAATTATTGAAATATCTGTGTTATTGGTCAGGAATAAACAGATATTGCAGAAGATGCGGGTTGTGCTCCTGTCTGCTCCAGATGTTCTATATTGGGATATATTAGAGAGCAGGGCTGGCCTGGTATTGGTGTAGTAGCGGTTTTCTATCATTTTCTCCCGGAGAACGGGAAGAGATGATCTGCAGGAAGGCTAACCTGTAGTTCGCATGCGCGGGATGTGTCGAGCCTCCACGGAACTTCGCTTTGAGGTAATACTGGTGGTAGAAACGTGGCCTATACCGGGTACTTGACTCGCGCCCCATGATATACAACCTTTGACAAATACTTGGGTTGATGGATCCAGTTAATCAACTTAGGTCCATATAATCACCTCTAGGCACTTCAAAGTTATTAACTTGATGATCCGAAGGTGTGGTCGGATTGGGCCGTGGCCGTTCTCGCACTTTATCGACTCAGGTGTAGACAGCTCAGCTCTGTTAAACCGCATAGCTAAGGAAAATACTGTTAACTAGGGTCAATTAGCCCCTTGATTGGGGGTTGGGTTACACATATACGTAAAACCCAATTTCCACGAGGGAACGAGTCCTGTTCATCTAAGAATATGGCGATGTGGTGATAAGGTCAGATGAGGATATTTCGATAAGTTGGAAAGGCTTCCCCGATCGTATCATGATTATAAAAACAGATAGGTAATTATTTTACGGCGATTAGAAAATATGGGCTATAAGAGAGATTATATCATGAATCCTAGTGGCGAGCTGCTAGTTTCTAGACCTTGTCGCCAGAGTTGAGACCGTTGTGCTTCACAGGTGTTAAAATCCTGGGTTAGAGGAGCAAAAAATCAAGAGAAATTCAATTCTAACATTCCTGCGTGTTTCGCTATGATTCTACCTTGAGACTTCTGACTGTGGTTCAATTAACGTATGCGTTGCTTGGAGTTCGCCTTAAGGGGTCTTCAACTGATCTGTTCTAGCACAGATACGACAGAATCTACAAGACTTGAGCAAAAGCACCCTCAATATTGATCTTTACTACGCACAAGTAGGATTATCCTGCAGCCATTCCCAATACAGGTAAGCCTAAATCTGCGAAATTCTCATCTACGAGATTTCTATGCGACATGCTCATCTCTCCGGTCTTTCTAAAATGCACTTTGCCTTAAAATGCACCTACCAGGGCACATAGGCAGACATAGCAACGACTCAAGAAGAGGATGCATTAGCAACTCCCTCCAATCGTGGGGGTTGCAGCGTTCGGGGTCAGCCTATGGCGCGTAAAGTGTATAAATTCCTTCTCGGATTGATCGAATAGGACGTGGTAATTCGGATGGTAGCTGTACGCAATAGCGCATTCCTCAATCTTGTGTATTACCCATCTAATGCATATGCGCAATTTGCCTTAGGCGAGTGGTTCGCATGCGATTCCTGTCTTTCAGTAGATAGATCCCTGTCGGTAGGACTCAAAAGTGATTCGTGTTCGCATATAAAAAGGAGAGTTGTCTCTCCTACCTAACTACAGGCATTTGTTTTTTAACTTTTTCTAACAAATCCTTATTATATACATTAGCGCGCCAGGGTGGGATGGGGCAATGATCTCAGTGATGATGTTGAACCTTATAAACGATTTTGGGGCCGTGCAATGCACCTGATAATGCTATAATGCAAATTATGTCAATATAGTAGTGATTTCGAAAAGTAAAAATGATTTCGAGATTAAAACGATTTTGAGAAAACACATAATCTTATCAGCGAAATAGTCTTGCATTATTAATATTATGTGTAAAATATAAGGGTTTTTGTTAATAAAATCCTTATATATTAATAATTATCACGTACTTTCAAAATGATCACTGAGATCATCCCGAAATCATTTCCAAGTCTCGAAATCATTATTTACATACCCCTTTAAAAATGAAAAATATTAGCTTACGCCATGTGGCGTATTACTAATACGAATATATGATTTAATTGAATTGATTGAATAACATATAAGTCAACACAGGTGAGGATTGAATGAAGAGTCTACGGATTTACAAGCTACGATTTTACGATTGAGCTACAAGGTTACAATTACAATTACAATTACGAATCTACGATACTGAGAAGCTGTTGCCTATTGAGGTCTTTAAGTTGTTCGAGTTCTCAGGGAAACTGCGAGGTTTTAGCCACGTTACACAAAGTGGGGATAATTACATAATTGACATGATCACTACTACCATAATTACCTGGAAATCAACTTCGAATTCAAAAATCATTTCGAGTTGAAAATCATCTTAAGATCATACCTGCTTCGAGATTATTTTCATACCAAGGCAATTGCGAACAGCTGTGACTGTTTTCTAATCAAAACCATAATAGTGACGATTTTCGGCTATTATAATTATATTGAAGTAGTGGTCATAATCTTATAACCAAAAATCGTCCTGGAGATCATGACCCCATCCCACCTTGGCGCGCTAATGTATACCCACTCTAGAAATTTCGTTACGCTCCTGCTTTTTGATAGACCTCTATCATCAATACACCTACCTCCTGAAAAGAAATTGACCAGTCTACCTATCTTAGCGTTCAACCCAGGTTTTTTCTTCTCGTCTCTTCGCAAGCCCACAGAATTGCGTCCCGCTTAAACCCCAAAGTCGCACGTATCCAAGTATCTTAGTAGGATATTTGCGGATGAAATACCTGTCGATACGGATACAGTATTTTGATTCAAATACTTGTGGATAAAACATCCGTGGATACGGAGACGGATGCTTAAATTACAATTTCCTCAAAGTTGAACCCGTGGTTGTGGACTCTCCCAGGATACAGGACTGTTTTTCTTTTGCCCAGGATCGTGATTCCGTGGATTCAAGGGACCCTCCTCTGCAGACAGTTACCGGTCGAACGACTCTCTTAAGGAAAGACTTCTTGAGTTTTCCAATTACCTCACAAGTTACGGACCCAATATGTTCTCTCCCAACTTTTCATTTGACAGCACAGCGGAGGACAAACAACCACCACGACCTCTAGGTGGTATGGGAACTATGAACGATCAGTTATACAGCGACCCGTGGAATTATGACACTGTTCCTCAAGTAAGTCATCAAATATTTCAGAGAATCAAGGATGGTCCCTACCTACCTACCTGAGGGACCTTGAAAATGCTGCGCAGTTTTGGCCAAACCCCAGACCAATCAATTTTGAGCTATGCGGGAAGATATTCTTGGGATATTATCAGAAAATCTAGCAATCGGCTCTGGTTCTACACACCTCATTTCAGGATTTCTTGGAGAATACCCGGAAGTTTCCCGTTCGCGCGCTTGAGCTCGCCAGGATCAACTCACTTGTCCAAGTCACGGGTCCAGTTTGCCATGGAAGAGTAACTGGTAACAAGAGCGCCGTTTGGGGCTCAGTTTAACCTATTTTGACGAAATTTACTACTCGACCAACCTAATTAGCACTTCAGTGAAGTGGCTAACCAATATTGGCGGCCATCTTTTATACCCAAAACTTCAGTGTCGACCAACCCACTAGCGAGAAGGCTGTACCTCAAGCAGAGGGATTCCTTGCCGTATATCAACAACTTCCACGACTTCTGGTAACAAGAATATGGAAGAAACCAGGCCTTACTCATTGGACAACAAACTACCTACCTACCTACAGAGCTTCTAAGGCTTTAGTGGACCAATGCTACCCACTATCCATATTTGGAGGAGTCTCTATTCTCGGTGTAGTTGGAGGGAGCGTACGATCATCGTGTGATAATCTGAGTACCTGTCACGATGTATATTTAATGAATATGGCAACAACGCCCTTGTTGCAAAGGAAACTCTACATAAGTATACCCGTTCAGGATCACGGTATTCATTAAGTACCTACCCAAGTACTTAACGGACGAAACTGTACCAGATTTCCGAAAATTATCTGAGCTGGAGCACTCTGGCAAACGAATGAGTCACCCTGGACCGGGTGAAAGGGTCATTTATCCCTTATAACTCAAGAGCATGTCGTCACAAATTTTCCGGAATCTGAAGGCTACGACGAACAACCCTCACGGAGACTAACTAGAAGGTCGCGATTTGGCCAGCGGTGTGACACGGCTCTTCCTACGGGACTATCTCCATTGAAATATTACTTATAACTAGACGCCAGCAAAACAAGAGAAGGATTTCGAACTTGATTCTCAGTGATATCTCCAGTACCTATACTAACCATGTTTAAATTATAGCCTACACAAGTGCACTTCACTGAGAAGGGGTTTGAGTACGACGGCGCAAAGGAAATTTCTGAAAATAGCCTGTTGGCTATAGAGAGGTAGAAGCCCATCGCTCCATACTCTTCCTCCTTTTCCTCACCTCTCGCCTCTTCTTCTAGCTTTGTTGTCTTCACTTGAGCTATATTTCCAGCAAGACTTTTAACATTTATTTATCTAGGCTAAGCGACAATGGGAGCAATGAGACCCAATGTTCCCGTCGCAGCAGCGGCCAACTCTCGACAGCAGATGCGGAGTGTGCGAATCTTCAAAAACGGCTTGCGTGTCCGTACTTCAAACATAATCCTAAGGAATTCAGGCAGTCGCGGCCCTGTTATGGACCAGGTTTTGGGGGAATCTATCGGCTAAAGTGAGTTCCAAGGTTTTCTACTAAATATTCTGCCTCTTTGTGAACGCACACTAATTCATAGCTTAGGGAACATCTATATCGCAAGCATGGATGTCCACGGCATCCATGTCACCGCTGCCACCGCGATTTTAAAACCGAGGCCGGCCTTTCGGAACATGTAAGGTCCCAACCTTGTGTCGTCAAGCCAGAAAGGAAATTTGATGGGCAAATGACAGCCGTACAAGAAGAAGTGCTGCGGTCAAAGAAGAGGAGATTGAAGAACGCTACGGATGATGATAAATGGAACGATATATATGGCATCCTATTCCCAGATACATGTCCAGCGAACACACCATCCCCATGTAAGTAATATATCTATTGTTCAGACACCATGTTTGCAATCTGACTGAGGAGAGTTTCTAACGTGACTATAGACTTCGAAGATGAAGTAGAGCCCTCTGTCTCGCTTCAAAATCCCGCAAGGCTCTCCCAGGGTGCTTACGAAACTATTCTCAAAGCTACGCCTAGCCTCGCCCTAAAAGGGCGCGTTATGAGTGAACTATGTAGCGTCTTTTATTCCCCTGATGATGACCATATTAAGGTGAACAATATTTACAAAATTGTATGCAAGTTTCCCGAGAAGCTGCTGAAACAAGAGCAGTCAGCATCTGTTGAAGGAGTATAAGGAGTGTCCTGAAATTTTATCCCAAACTCTCAATGAAAGAAAGGATCGGGCTATGTGAAGAGTTTTAGCTATTTCTTATGTACTAGGATCATGTGTGGGAATATGGTGCATGTGTCCGCTATGGTGGTTGGACTTGGTTGGCTAGGGGTTCGGGGGCTTTTGATGGACAATGTAACTTTTCGGGTAACGGCATTCAATTGGTTTGGGCAGGCAGGTGTTTGATTATAGCATCATTTCAACGTCAATATGGGATAATTAAAGTTCAATATTTGTCTTAATGGTTGAGTTTTCGAAGATTCAACGCGTGTGCAGAACATGGCTGACCCCTTTTCGTAGGTACGTACCTTTCGACTTAGTCAGCCCCGTAACAATATATGGGTCTACACTAGGTACCTACTTGTGTTATGACAGTTGCTGGCAGCTGGAAATAGTTGCTACATCGCATCCCACCTAACTAAGCTGCTAAGCTGCTAAGGAGGGGCACACCGAGCTTACCGGTTATCGCCGCGATATCGAACTATTCAAACATCAAGCTACGAGGTTCCAATTAAATCTTACGACCTCGTAGTAAAACTTACGACTGATATTGCGTTCCCTTAGATTTTCAATTGGTTATATCTCTATAAAGAGTCTTTGTTTCCTGCTGCGTTGCACAATGTCGAAGCGGTTCAGTCAATTCGCCTTTTTACGGCCACAATTCCTAAGAACTAGACCCCCTCCTCGACGATCGTTCACAGTTGGCGCAAACAGGACCAATAGCTCGCGCTGGGCCAACGGAGCTGCTATTGCTGTCATTTCATTGTCGGGTTTGATATTCGCAATGGTATTTTGGACCCAGACCCCTTCCGTAGCTGTAGACTATCCAATTGACTAAGTCCGCGTGCTCTAGACGTGCCAGAAACCGGTTAAGTTCGATGCGCGCTCACTCGCAGAGCTCGACGAGCGGACGAAACGTGAACAAGGCATTGATGAGAATTCGCCTATGCGTTTGCGTATGGAGAAATTCATTCGCGAACAACAGAAGGCCATTGTTTTCGAACTAGAGAAAGTGGACGGCATGAGCTTTCGTGAGGACACGTGGTCTAGAGAGAAGGGAGGTGGTGGTGTCTCCTGTGTCCTACAGGAGGGCAACGTGTTCGAAAAGGCTGGTGTGAATATCAGTGTCGTGTATGGGACGTTGCCGAAGCCTGCTATTGCAAAAATGAGGGTCAACCACAAAAATCTTGCCGAAGCAGATGAACTCGACTTCTACGCGCTCGGATTGAGTATGGTCCTGCATCCGCAGAACCCAATGGCACCAACTGTGCACCTAAATTACCGATACTTCGAGACTATGCGGCCGGACGGTACCTCACAAGCTTGGTGGTTCGGCGGAGGAAGCGATCTGACTCCGAGCTACCTATTTGACGAGGATGCTGTACACTTCCACAAAACATTGAAAGAGGCTTGCGATAAGCACAACAAAGACTACTACCCTAGATTCAAGAAATGGTGCGATGAGTACTTTAGCAATACACACCGGGGTGAATCCAGGGGTCTAGGTGGGATTTTCTTCGATGATCTGGACGAGACTGTGGCCGATGCGGATAACACATTTGCCTTCATCCAAGACTGCCTCAAGAGCTTCTTACCTTCTTACCTGCCCATTATCCAGAAGAGGAAAGACATGCCTTTTACTCCCAAGGAAAAGGAGTGGCAGCAGGTGCGAAGAGGTCGGTACGTGGAATTCAACTTAGTTCACGATCGTGGAACAGCGTTCGGTTTGAACGTCCCTGGTTCTAGGGTCGAAAGTATTCTAATGAGCCTCCCGTTGACCGCATCTTGGCGGTATATGTATGAGCCCGAGCCGAGAAGTCGGGAGCAGAGACTCATCGAAGTTCTCAAGAATCCTAAAGAATGGGTATAATGATTGCTCACGCAGAAGATGTAAGCCATGAATATATCGGAAAGGCGCAAGAAAAGGAAAACTTACAATGGGCTATGTATAAAACCAGATACCAATTATTTAATAGATATATACAAAGTTATGATAATGCCTCACCATACCTACCTACCTATTTATGTTTACCTAATGATGTTTAAATTTGTGTTACCTCATGATCCTGACAAGTTTGTAAAGCGGAAGCTATTGTAGGTACATACCTACTGTAAGTAACGATAACATATCGATGGTATTATACCAACGCTAACGGCAACCTTGGTGTTTTCTTCTCTCTAGACACTTTTCATGCCCATATTAAAACAATCCCTTGTCTCCAATAAGGCTGATAATAGAGTTTTGGCAGATCGTCTGTCTTCTGAAATTAGAGTTTATTGGATAATATGGGTTGAGCGACCCGACAGGACGGAAACCGTTTAGACTTTTTGACGTTGGGTCGTTTAATGTCCCGAGAGGCACGTGCCAAGTCTTGATTTCGTGTAAATCGTAGGTGGATTAATCTTGGTGGGGCTGTGACCAGACGCGGCAGGAAAAGACATGGAACCTTGGAACCGTAACTAATAATGACATAAAACTCGAAAGACGCATCTTTTCAACCTTTATAATCCTCAACTTGATTCAATCAGCCTGGTATTACGCTCATTTACAAAACTCTTACGTCGCCGCGATCGTCGTTACATGTATATATACAGACGTTACGTTGCCTCACCTTTAAAGATCGTGTCGATCCTTGACATCTTGACGATCCATTTTTCTGCGTATCCACGTATGCGACGACTTTGCAGACAAACAACTTGTCTTTCCAACGCCTGGAAAGTCATCGCGTAGTACATTCATCCTTGTCTACATATCACAGCTGTCTACAGGAAGCCTAACGTAATCTTACTCGAGTCATGTTCGGGGTTGCCCTGCCAGATCTAAATTTTTAGATCCAACCCATCGGAATGCTTTCACACCTTCGTTTCCATAGACGGGGCCCGTCCAATCCCTCGTCTCCCATACCCGAAAACAGTCCGTGGGATACTGCAACGCTTCAGCCAGCCCAGCTCGTCCCTGATGGTGTTCCGGCTCCCGAAATCCGGCCACGATCCGCTACCTCTGTTCCCTTCGCTCACACCCATGGACAGCCTCCATCGCAATCATCGCAGCCGACATCACCGCAGTCTCAGCAGCATCCACCTTTGCAACACAACCAACCACCAGTCTTGCCACCAATTGCTAGAATTTCCTCAGCCGATTCCGATCTATCCATCGACCTCGGTAATTTCGACTCGAAACAACATGAAGAATCAAAGCAAGAATTGAAACCTCTGCCGCGGTCGCCTTACAACGAAGATACTGGGTTTATTGGTGGTCTAGCTCTACAGAATTACCGCCGGGAGCAACAGGCGCTGAAGCCAGGCTCGTTGGATAGAAATACAACAAATGCTTCTGAGTCTATCTCATTCGGCGCCCATACTGGCGTGACCAACTTCTCAAATCGCGCGCCGCCACCCAATAGGCCTACCAAGGCTGCCTCCTCTTTTATCACGCCTACCTCTCTTCAGAATACCACTACGACGGCTAAACGACCAACAGGCATTAAGATCACGCCAGATTTACAAACTTCACAAAGTCAGACGATGGCTCTCGATGCGCCAAGGGGCAAAAAGAGCCTTCCCTTTCTCAAGAATCCCATGTCGACATTATTGTTGCGGAGGAAAACTAGCCAGAATGTACCAGATTTGACATTACCATTACGTGGTCGCGAGGAAGAACCTTCGTATGATCCTCGCATTAGAGGAACCCGAGTTCACGATTTTAGTGCCCCGCGTCCGAGAAAAGTTGTGTCGATTAATGACCCGACGAATGCAGGAGCTGAGAAGCCTCGTCAAGATACCATATCACCCACCGTAGAGTACAGTTCTCCCTCTACAGAAGCCCCTCCGGTTCCTCCGAAGGACGACAATTCCCAATCCACCCGAACGTCTTCAACTTATTCCCGAGCAGTATCGGTAGATGCCGCGTCTTTGCAGAGGTCGCAAGGCTCTAAAAATAGCCTTCCCAGTGTCGAATCTAGAAATGGTCAAAATAGCCAGAGAAGGAAAAGCTCCATCCCGCCGTCACTCATGTTATCTCGTAACGTATCAGAAGCATCTGCTCGGGACGTTCTCTCATCAGTACCTAGGCATATGAAAAGCACGTCCTCCCGGTTCAGTTTTGATATGATCGGTGCAGCGAAGCAAGAAAAGCTACTAGAAGAACGACACCGGCAGCGACAGCAGGATAGAAAAGCAGATGAGGTCCTTGATCAGCGGGATTCACGTTTTGATGACTTCGATGAAGATGCATTTGATTATGATGCAATGGATTATGATGATGGTCTAGAAGAACGTATACCTGGCGTAAACGCCGATTATGAAGAGGAAGAGTTTTACAACGCGGATGACCCGGACAATGACCAGGAAAATTTTGCAGGCTTCGTTTTTCAGAGATCTAATCCTATATCAGAGTTAACGAGCCCTCATAGTGCTGGGGTGTTGCCTACACCTAGGGATGAAAGTGGCAACGTTATTGGCTTTGCAATGACTGAAGAGTCGCCAGATATCCCACTACCTTTGAACATCCCTACTAATGACCGGAGCGAAGCTTCCACGAAGCAACCGTCAGAGGGGGATACTCCAACAGGTCTGGGTATCCAGGGGCTAGGAACCGCTAATGAGATACCTGAACGGGTGTCGTTCCAACAACAGCCACAAGATGCCACAACACAAAAGCCTCTATCCAAGGATGATGAACTATACTTCAATGACGGACTGATCCATGATTTCGACGGAGAGGGTGATGGTTCGGCATTTGACGAATCTATATTTGACCTGGATGACACAGATAAATATGGTCGGCCCATCCCCGGTCTGTTTGCCAATGCACTATCGCAAAGACAAGCTGCCCAAGGGGCAAAAAAACGGGAATCCGATATAACGTCTAGATTATCGGCACAATCCGAGCTCTCGCAGTCTACTGCTCATACCTCTCTCAGTGCTGACTTACAGTCCAAACCAATAGGATTAGAGGTCAATGAGGACAGGGTCACGCGCATGGAAGAGCGGCAGTCATCGATTTCAGGTTTACAGGCTGCAGATCAAGATCAGATAGCGGCCTACCAGGCCGCTCTAGCAGCCGCAGCTCATCAAGCAGCTGCTTCTGGAAAGTTTCGAAGAGATTCGTCTCCTCCGCCACCACCTGCTAGGTTAACCATCACGTCTCCAACGACGTCTGGTTCTTCCCAATCTCAATCCCACCCCGACGAGGTTGATGATTACGAATATGATAATGAGATATCTTCGGGGTTGGACGACTATGAACTTGATGATGACGATATTATCGCGGAAGCTAATGCTAGTGCTCTTGCTAACGATTCGGATGGGTGGTATGGTCAGGAATTCGGATTTTATTCTGCACCAACGTCACAACATGTCCATCATGGCCCTAGTGTCTTGAGTGAGAAAAACATCTACCACTATTCCCACGGAGGCTATTTCGGTCCAAGCGGTGTCGACCGCTCTACCTCAGGTCGTATTGTCTCCCGTGAACCGAACTTGACGCCTATTACAGAACGCTCCGAGTACTCGAACCGCAATTCGATTATGAGTTTAGGCGTTCCTCAGAACGCAAATCCTAACGGGCCACTACAGAGTCCTGGCTTGGCTCAGTTGGCGATGATGGCTGATGACGATAACATGTCGCTATCAGCTCTACTTCGGCTACGCTCCAAGGCGTGGGGTGGTTCTCAAGCGTCGCTCGTGAGCTCGCGTGACGGGTCACCTAGTGATAGAAATGGCGCTACTAGCCCATGGGGACAAGATCCACTCGGCATTGGACCTTCACATGGGCGCAAGAATTCTGCCTTTTCTATCTTCAGTCAGGATTCGACAGGAGCGGGCAGTGGCTCAGGAAGTCCTACATTAACCATGTCAATGTCCGGCATACCAAATCATGCGATTCCACCCCTCAGCGTACCACCCATCTCAAACCCCACTTCCACTACGTCCCCCGTTAGTGCACCGGTCTTTTCCCCTTTGCAGACATCTTCAGTGTGCCCACCCGTGTTTGAGGATGAGGAGACAAGTCCTCTCGACGGAAGAAGAACCGAAACAGGAAGCCCGAGTACGTCAACACCAGACACGATATCAAGGCCTTTTCCTGAGAGTATGAGCCCAACCGTAGGTGTACCTTCGCAGAAGAGGCCAGGTATGGGACACAGGCATAGAGGAAGTGCAGATAGCATTTCTTACACGAAAGAAGATGATAGTGGTGAGACACGATGGATCATGGAAAGGCGTCGCACCTCGGAGTCGGGTGAAATCGAGGTTCTCGGTCGGCAGGTAGTCGATAGGGGCAGGATCTAGTGGTTTCCGAGGTGTCTTTCAGGTTTAGGATCTCGCAGTCGCTCCTTTTCGCAACCCGCTGAGAGATAGGGGCAGCGGACCCGGCACAATGGTAGTAAGTTAACGATGTGTAGAGCACGTGTTTTGACTTATATGTCACGCTTGCTTAGGTTTTATAACGTAGCATTAGGGAACTAGGGATCGGTAGCATAGATATATAAGGGTTTGCCGGAGTACAAAAGGATTGGGACATCTGGCTTTCTTGGGTTGGACGGAGGCTATCGGACACAGAGTGGCTTCAATCGTGTACATCTACGCAAACCGTTGTATAAGTATAATGATGCCTATGGGCAAGGTTAATGTTTATTATCCAGCAAACACCATGTGTTATGAACGGTTAATACATAATGCTAAATAATCTAAATTTGTGTGCAGTTTGTTCTCGATTACTACACCCTGTAATACTGCTTTCATCACCTAGCAACTCTAGAAGGAATGAGAAGTATAGGTACAACCAGAGCTGAAATAAAAAGCCACTTGCGTAACGAGTGGGGTCCCGCACTTAGACCAGGGTATTGCATCATAACCATTCTCTCCCCTAGATTGGTTGGATCATCGATATGTATCTATCACTTCATCCGTACTCGAGAAATCTATGAGGAGGAATACATCTACTGTAAGTCTCGAACATTACAATGAAACAAGTTCCTGAAGTTTCGACTCTGGGCAAGTCGTCGCCAACCAAGCCGAGAGCTCTATCTACTCGGCGACGGAAATTATCATGGCGATACATGGTATGTTCTTTGGTCGCAATTTATATTGTATATTGTTATACGTTTTCATTACCCCTTTTCGCTCATTTGCTTCCTAAATATAGCGGTCCGTATCCGGTCGGAGCGGTTGATATTGAAATCCCTCTCCCGTCGCCGCGTATTATCGATACGGCGCGACTTAAAGGGACGAAAGAGAAGGTGTTCGAATTAGAAACAGTATTCTTCACGATTTATTACCCGACAGCAGAGAATGCTGTTAGCAGAAAGCCGAAACATTACTGGATTTCGAAGCCCATCTCAATAACAACTGAGGGGTACGCCAAGTTCGCACATATCAGCAATTTTGTCGTGGATAAGATCCTAACCAGGGCAGTGAGTGCCCTTGTCGGGAATATACGGATACCTGCGGAAGTTGATGTGCCACTGGCTGACCTCGCAGTTGTGGTTACAGCAACCCTGAAGGCTCAAGATGATGTTCAGGAGATAGAGAAGGTGATACAGATCGTGAAGGGCGGCTATCAAGTTATCATATTCTCGCATGGCATGTCGAGCAGTCGTACAAGTTATACGCATTACGCCGGTGAGCTAGCGTCACGGGGTTACCTCATTGTCATGCTCGAGCATAGGGACGGCTCCTGCCCCGGATCCATCATCATGAAAAAAGGCGAGCCAGACAAGATAAAACTCCTCTTTGGCGTCTCTGAAGTGGAGTCCGCCTCCGGGAAAGACCTAACAGTCCCCGAGTTCAAGAGAGCACAGCTCAATTTTAGGGAGGCCGAGATCGAGGAAGCCGTTCAAGTACTGAAGCTCATCAACGAGGGCCAGGGGGACCAAATCTTCAAGAAAAGCCCCAGGAACGAAGGGGCAGATCTCCAGAACTGGAAAGGCCGTCTCAACACAGACGAGATGGTCATCGCGGGTCACAGCTACGGCGCGACCGGCGCAATGCAAGCGCTCCGGGGCGGGCCGAGCCCCGCGCGCCCGTTCAAGGGCGCCGTCATCCTCGACCCGGGGAAGCACAGCGGGCGCCTCAACGACGACATCCGGGTCCCCGCGCTGGTCGTCCACAGCAACTCGTGGAGCAGCCGCGCCAGCCTGTTCTACGGGCTCCCGCACTTCGACTCGGTCCGGCAGATCGTCGAGGACACCGTGCTGAGGGGCGTGCCGAGCTGGTTCGCGACCTCCCTCGGCACCTCGCACCCCAGCGTCACGGACGCGCCGCTGCTCGAGCCGCTGCTGCTGAGCTGGACTACGGGCGCGCGCATCGATGTTTACGAGGGCTTGCGGCAGTACGTGCACGTCTCCGAGGACTTCCTCTGGTTTCTGGGGACCGGGCGGAGGAGGGGGCTGTTGCGCGAGAAGGCGGAGTTTCCGAAGTACGACGAGGGCGGCGGGTTCGGGGCGTGGAGGCCGGGGCAGGGGGGCGTGGGCGACTGGAGGAGGTATTGGCAGGTTCACGTCTCGCCGAACTAGATAGGTTAAGTACCCATTTTGGTGGGTTTATAGGTTGGGAATTGAGCTGCCTGGGTAGGGCTGCGTATAATGCTTAGAGGCTTAAAATGCTTTATGAAGTTCCCAGTTTGCGATTAATTAATTCAAAATTGGTATATTTGGTATCTACCTTACTTGGTCAAATACTACCCCGATACATAAATGAAGGTTTATTTAAAAGAAGCTTGCTACTGGCTTCGCAAATAAGCCATGTATACATGGTGGTATCGGTATCCCATATTTAGCCTCGTCTCTTGATTCTTTCAGCGCCCCTTTCCTTGGCGTACAATATTCTACCACATCCAGCTTCTCTGGTGCGACGTCTTCGCGAGATTGTGTCCTACACATCTGCAGATTAGTGGCGTTTGGGGGCAGACGCCAATGAGTTACGAGATGAAACTAGACCAACCAGAAGCTTTCAATAGGGATTCCTGCATAATCGTAGGTGCTAATAAAGGATCAAGATCTGTGTACCTACCTACTTAGATACCAGCAAGGGTTTTATGAGGGCGTACAGCTTCTACACCATTCAAGGTATCTCTCCGTTAGGGCTGGCAGGCTCGCCTTACAGAGATACAGTCAAATATTGACCCCTCTCCCCCCATACCAGAACCCAAGTATCTGGTTTCTTCTCCGGTGATCACACTCGTAAAAATGAACGGTCAATAGTGTGAGTAAACCATTGGTGATATCTTATGTCACTATAACCGAAATTTCATGTATACCTAGGTACCTCCTATCTAGTAGGTACATATCATATTTTCTTCTTTGAAAAAAACGATACAGCACGCTGCGGATGATGATGACCAATCTTGGGCCTCTCACAACAACTTTCACTCCGGCGCCAGAGTGTACCGCAGTCATATCCGGTATCGTGTTTACACAGACCGGAACCGATGGCAACACTACTACACATAAATATCACAGTCTTGGGCCGAGCGATACGTCTTCATGCTATCCACCAGCTTTCCAAACCACGTCGGGCTTTTTCTCGCCCGGAATTTGCCCTTCAGGTTGGTCATCGGCGTGCGGGTCCGTTGACGTTATCGGAGGGTCCATAACTGAGACCACAGCTACTTGCTGCCCGCTGTATGTTGCCTACTACCCCTAACTTCACTAATTTGTCACGAAAGTTTCTGATTTCTGTGTCTTACTATTATTTCTAGCGGGTACAAGTGCATACAAGTACCAGACGTAACAGAGACGTGGTCGACGCTATCATGCTCATCGTCTGCGATTTCGACCCTCAATGTGACGGTCCCCGATGTCTCCAATCAGTACAGTAAGGTCACTCAGCTCTCCGGGATCATCATAAACGCCGCAGCCGTCACCGTGCGTTGGCAGCAGAGCGACTTTGTCGCATCCGAGACCAGTACATCAACGACCACATCTCTCTCTTCTTCTACCCTACGCATATCCACAGCAGCTGACAGCTCTCCAACCAACGGGGGTGATAATGGAGATACGGGGCTAAGCTCAAACGCGCGGATAGGTATAGGAATTGGCACAGGGCTCGGAAGCTTTGGCTTGATATTGGTCGGGTCTGTGATTGGCACATGGTTTTGGTGGAGGCGCAGAAAGATGAAGAGAAAACCGAACGACACGATGGCTGAAGTGACAAATCCTGAGGCTGCTAGGCTGCCCACGGAGCTGTGGGAGCAGTACCAGCAAGAAATGCCAACTTCAAGCAACACACATGAGATGGTCACGGAGAATAATAGGCATGAATTATCGGATACCCCAAGACTAGCGGAGTTACCAGCGCAACGTTGGAGTTGGGTTCAAGGGATAAACAAATAATTGCAAGGCGAATTGGGTCATACGCGATATAGCCATAACATCTGAGTTCATAACATGCTGACTGGACATACGGCAAGATATAGGGGTTACAATTTTATGAGTTCTTATATTGAGTACCTAGGTACCTAGGTACCTAACTACCTAGGTATTTGTAAATTCGAAACACAGTAAGTTAGTTTTAATGATATAATTATCTGAATAAATCTTTTGTGTAACCAATTTCCATGCGACATATACAGATGAGCCCCCGTAGCAAATTATGATGGGACCTTCATGACGCTGATAGTGACCTTATTCGTCGTGCTTGGAGGTAAATGACCCCCTCCCGCAATTAGAAGTTGACTTTGATCTTCCTGGAACACATGCAATGACCTAGTATAAGAGACTCCCTCGGGTGTCGACACTTTCTTCCACGAGCCTTCGGCTCCCAGTGCCTCATTGATATAGATCTCAGAACAGCATCCTGAAGACACTATGATGGTTCCATTTACTCCACCAGCTGATGACCACACGACATACGGCGAGCCAGTAGGGACTGTGCCGTCGGTAGTTTGAAGTACGTGGTGGGTTGCGCTGTTGAATGACTCTGGGTCGCTGGAAAGACGGTAGTAAACCGGGAAAGTTCCTGAATTTGCTGGGTTCGGGCCGCCTCCGTATTCGTAAGTGTATATATACTGGCCATTTGGAAGCAGTGCTAGGATGGGCATGCCAGGTCGCTGGCTATAAGTGGGATAAGCCACATCGTCCACCACGGGTCCCCAGTTCAGCAAGTCTGTACTCGTCTGATGGACGATCTTCTGACCGTGCGCCGAGTCTCGCTGATCTGAGTAGTAGTAGATAAGCTTGCCCTTGTTAAGCAATAAAAACGGTTCCCACACAGGGGTCATGCCGTTATTAGATATAGCTTGACCCCCGGAAGCGACGTGGCTGAGGAATGTCCAGGTCTGCCCACTGTCCTTAGACCCGTAGATGTCGAGATGGGTGCTCGAGAGGTTCGTCGGGATCGATGATCCGGCTAATAGTACGTCCCCCTTTTTATATCCTGCGAAATCCTCTGGCAGCACGTAGAGGAATGGCTGGTATCGGAGGCCATATCCATACCCCTGATCTTCAACTTGAGATAACTTCGTCCATGTGGAACCCTTATCGCTAGACTTGTAGATTGGGAAGTAAACCAGGGGAGGCTCCGGGCTGTAGTTTTCCCATGTTGCTAGGATGTCATCATTGGGGAGCTGGGCTGTACGCGCATATAGAGTTCTCGGATCCGTATAGGTAGAAGGCGGAGTGAAGATGACAACTTGTGAGAGTTCTTTGATGTCAGACTGTGCCAGCGCAGAGATAGCGTAGGGCACCGAAACGACGGCCAAGCTGACCAATAACCGTTCACAGAGCAACATGTTCACTGACGACGAAGTATTAATGAAGGCATTGAAGATTGACGCGTCCGAGATCTACGCAAGATTTATTCTATTATATAGTTGCATACCGGGCTGTCCGGGTAAACCTATTCAGATGTTCGCTGTGCTCTCCGCCGAATAGCTCCGCAAAATCAAGACCCTCCCATACTACCCCGGGGTTTTAGTCGAGCCAATCAAGAGTCACTACCAAGGACGAACTTGGTAAACTCCACGCCTAGACCTCTGCCGATTCATGGAAATATCTTATTCGTATTCCATCATCCAGCAATCGGAATATCACAGGCCTCAATAAATGATCGGCGAGTCCCTGCTTTCTCCGTAGTCTCTACTTGGCTTGAACCACACCACAATCAGGTGCCTCCAAGGGCCTCCATATGCGCTCCATTAACACGAGGAAATCATAATAAGCTCAGTAGACGATCCTTAGGTTTAAGAATGAATAATTGTGGACTATTCTCATAGATACCTATTCTACACTTCCGTGTCAGATCTATGTCACTCGGTTGAGATCGAGAGAGCTATTATTACCAGTAATTTCTTAATTAATTGAAATAGACCATATTGACTTCATACCGTTCTTTAAAGTTACTACCTAAATATGATGGAAAGCAGAAACATAGCCTTGAGTCAATATTTTAGATAGTTTCTTACAAGTTACGATTACATGTCAAAAACACTTAACAGGGCGATAGACGATGGCGATTGCACCCTTAGATATTTTAGCTATTTATACAAGTTCACTTATAAATCGAGCATTAACTTCAGGAGATTATGGCTAGGTAACTATTGCGAGAGCAGAACGTCCGGTTTTAATAAAATAAAGAAAAGGCAGTTTCAAGCCTTTAGTTTGGTTTGTTTCTTATAAACTGGAGTATTTCATTGATGAAAATCGCTGTCGTTACTATATGTACCTACCTAGGTAGGTACTCAATCTCGATGTAGTCTCTGGAGTCCGAAAAGGGGGCGTAAAGCGTCTTGGTGTATTAAGGCAAAATATAATCATATTTTTATGAAGCTTTGATTAACATAATGAAATTCATACCTGTGTAAAATTAACATAGCACCAGGTCAAATTCCCTTAACACCTTGCACGTGTAGTCAACGGTTGACTTGGAAAAATATAGATAGGTATATTGTAAGGAATTATAGATGAAAGACATTTGATAATCCTTATGCTATCTTGCTGTATCCTCATTAATTGGCAATGTGAACACTAGATCTGATCTCACTGATCCTCTCATAAAATTACACGAAGCCCCGTCTGCTAAGATACCTATGTTCAAAGGAACTAGGTTCGTCATGGTAGATGTCGGTTTTCAGCACAGTATTTCTGTGTGGCTCTGCGATAATGGCGCCATCAAGTGATTTACACTTACGAAATCGTTCACACTTAAAGAGGCCTTGTTGTCGAGGATCGTATTAAGGAGGGAAGTCAGCTTAACATTTTATACCTACTTAGAGGGCGGTCATGGGTCACAATATTAACGTAATCTATGTCGAAGTTTCTTTTATAACGACAAGCAGGAGTTATGTTTGCGTTAGGTAGTTAATATCAAAAGTTTCAGGAAAGAGAATACTCAGTTCTACTATTAAACACCCAACGTTATTCCATTCAGCTTAAGCACATATTTCCGCATTAAAGGGAATATCCATATTAATCACCACATTGTAACCGAAGTTTACAAAGCCTCATAAACAGGAATAGTTGAAATAAACATTACACAGGTGCCTACGTTTCTCATTTTTACATTTATGGGTGGTAACAATCGGTTATAAGAATCGAGTCTATGAATTTCATGACTAGAGATCTTGATTATAAAGGAAAACATAGGTAGGTATCTTATGTAGGTAGTTACTAATCCACTTCGTGTTTTACAAGAGGTATATTTGGCTTAAAGTCATGATGTGGAGCGTCCATGGTGATGAAATCGTCTAACTAAACTATCACTGGTAAAGAGCCTAAATATTTAATATGTAGTGAAACAAGTTACTATTGGTTTGACTCCAAGCATCAGGGCCAAATGTGACATCTTCCGCTCAAGTCTTTGATAGAATGATACCTATACGAACTATGAGCACGACTATGGTGGGCGTCGTGATTGCTCGCGTAGGAGATTCAAGTTCTCTTCAATTTTTCATGCCCGCCAACTTTCCACTCGTAACTCGATAACTCGAATTAAGTATTTGCGTTGCTCCGATATTTCTGCCTCTCGCCAAATCTTGTCTTGCTAGATGTTTCGTTTCCCCACGTCTAAAGCGCCAAGCATTGTTTCTCACGATAATTGTATCATATCTTCAACCGGGAAACAAATGGCCGGCGGCGTCGCCATCCGATCCAGGTGATCTAGGTGGATTAACGCAGGTCGTTCACGATGGCCCATCTAGTAGCCCGCATGTTCTTTACATACACACCCGTTAAAGACCCAACCTAGCTGCCTAGGTCCCCCACGTGAGGCGAGCTACGATATGTTACCGGACCTGCAAGGATTTCAACGATAATGTAGAGGTCTGAGAGCCTCTATCGATGAGCATCTTGCCTGTAAAAGGTATACAGTACGTGCGAGACATGCGTATCAGTATCAGTGTGTATGTATACTTATGCATGAAAACGGATACATGGATTAAGCTATCACGATGCGTTCGCCCACACTGAAATACCTATTGTATGTGCAGAAAACAGGAACTAAAGATTTTGACAGGTGGGTTCTATCTTGTTAGTGCTGTAACAAGATGCCAAGCTATTTACGTAGTAGCAATGAAGCGATGACAGGTGGATCTCAGCAATTCGATAGTGTCCTGCAGCACTGCCGTTAGCATCTTTTGCTAGTCCACAGCTCAACGATACCCGCCACACTGCGCGAAATCCTTATCCCGTTCTGTTACTACTTACAGCGCTGGAGTTCGGGCTAGAAGCGCAAGCGCCAGCCAGCGCCAGTCGGGTAGACTCTGCAAGCTGAGTAGCTGAGTACCGTACATGGCGTCGCTCCGGATAGGCTCCCCCGCATCCAGCCCACACACAATCCTGCAGGGGATTAGAGTCTAGGGCTTTCTTTCAACTGGCCTCTCTTGATCCCAAGCTTTAGTGAGGCGGGCGTAGAATGCTTAATGCAGGGGAAACACCATTATTACACGCGCACTGTACTTGATATGTACAATAGAGCTATGACTTCTAAGAGACCTGTGGGCGTTCGGGGACCACACAGACAGTGGGGGTTATGAGATCGGACTGCGGTTATGACGGTTAGATAGAGTATTGTCCATGCTTTCGTCGATCTACAACAAGATCTCGGGCTTTCTAAAGATGCAATGTAAGCGGCAAAACATTAATTCAGCGGTGTGACAGTGACAATAGGAGGAATAACGCCACGAGACCGGTGGATGTTGCTGTGTGACATATGGCTTGTTTAGGCACTGAAGGAATCCATCATAGGTAAACCGAGCCTCATCACATCACACCGATATCGCAGTAGCTGCGACGGATTAGGGTATGGGAGTAGAACCCGTAACCTACCTCCAAAGATCATACAGTCACTATTATGCCGTTATTTCTATCTAGAATGCTTCTGGTGTTTCTGGTGTTTCTGGTGTTTCTGGTGTTCTAAAGCATGAGCAGACCGCGGTCTTCCCGTTTCTTATTCGAAGAAAAGGGAAGAATAGAACTTTCTACGCAAGGTTTGATCAACTATGCATAATAGATAATAGGTATTGCGGAAATATAACACGTTTTCGGAATCTTCATTTTATCACATTGCGGCCAAATTCATGCAAAGGCGCGGAGTGGGGTGACGAAGGCCAAGGACAGTCCCTTGTTGCTGAAGATCCCTCCCCTTCCATCCTTAAAGAGATAGGTATGCGGGGAACACACGAAAGTCTCGAGCGCCATGAAGGAAACAACCGAACCTTAGGGCATGTGATGCTGCAAAGGGGGGAGAAATAGGGTCAAAGCACGGCGATTCCTTGATCAACGTTATATGCATGGTGGCATTCATGCCATCAAGACCACACTTTGCAGTCCCATGACGATGAATTAAGACCATTGCCATGATGGCCGTAACAGAGCAGCAGAGTAAAACCCTTTTACCTAATAATTTTCCACCACTCGGAAAAAAGAACCCAAAAGACACTTGGCTTCCAAAAACCATCCGAAATCCTCTTGAAACGATACGAATCGTAGCCCGCTAGCTTGGGTCGCGATGAACGATGGAAAAGAGATGGACTTGGCGTTGGTAGACATGCGTAATTATATTCATTTGAGACCCGGATTCTGGTTTCGCCGGTCCTTAGATATATCTGAATTTGAGTTGTTCGAAACCTCCCATCTTGGTGCCCGTGTTTGTGGTAGGGCATCGCACGTGGCCAAGGGACGTGCATGTTTGAAGCCTGAAACTATGACAGTCTGATGTTGAAGGCAAACCTTGCGATAGATCACCATAAGATCTCTTCCGCCCTTGCTATCCACCCTAGCGCGACGGGTTCAGCCATAACCTTGCTGTGTTGGTGATAACCTCACGCCTAGAGAACGTGCGCAGTCCTTACATGGGGAAGTGTTGCTACGTTCGATCGTGAACCGGATGCTTGGCTGTTTCTGACCCCCCAAGACAACGGAGAAAGCCTTTCTCGACGTAGCGTCCTCCCGACATACTACACCGGACGGTGTGTGTACTTGTGCCCAACTACGGAGATGTTGACTAGATAAACTAGACTGACTAGATTGACTAGACTGACGGAGAATAAGTAGTGATGATATTTAGCATTGACGACGGCGTAATAGTGTATTACCGTAATTTAGGTTGGGCGGTGGTTGTGGAGGATAGGGATTTGTTACTCCTTTATGTTGTTACTAACATGTGCTCGGTCATGGATACGGTGTAGCGCAGGTGTACTAAGCATAGCTCGCGCCATGATATACATAATACTATGGCAGTAGTTAAAAACCAACACTAGATATCTGTCTACTCTCTAAGCAGCATAGAAGAATAAGATGACGGTTCTATATAGCTCAATTAAAATTAAATGCCGGACATCGTGGATATCTCTATTGCTTTCACGTGCGATGACGATTGGAGATCTAAAAGATTCCAAGATAAATCTTGGCAATCTTCAGCAATGAAAAGTAAGGTATACGTAAGCTAGTGTAGCTTTAAAGCCAATCATCGTAGTGGCTGAGAGCATGAGCTGAACGAACTGACCAAGTTTATAGCGGTGGTAGCGGTGATAGCCGTTAATAGTAGTTAGATAATTAGATGCGTTGCATTGGCGACGAACTTTCCTAGAACAACGCCGGCCGAGCTCCCTCTTGTGGAATCGGGGGCCGAACAAATGGAGACATCGCGAGATGAAAGATACGACATTTCTCCAACCCAGGTCTTATGCGATCTCGAGAACAATATGGTGCACGGAATTCGTGCCGAGGATAGCTGAATAGAATAGAAACATAAAAGGACTGATGGGATCTTCATTCGATAACCAAGATAGGACCCTCATCCCCATCTCCATCGACTATTCGCACCGCAAAGATGAAGCGCCAGATTGTCAACCTTGCCATCTCGGCCACCGGCGCGCTGGCAGCCACTAGCGGCGAGTTCAATATTTTGAGCATGAATGTCGCAGGCTTGCCGGAGATCCTCAACGGCAACGAAGTCCCTGGAGACAAGGCCACCAACTCGGGAGAAATAGGCACCAAGTTCGCTGAGTACGACTACGACATTATTCACGTACAGGAGGTATGCAACACCATTTCATACTCCCCTTCCCTACAGTTCTCCCTGCAATCATGATACGCAAAGGTTTGCGGACACGGTTGAGGTTTGAAACCCATTAACATCCTTGTGTCTGCATTTCGCCCCCCTGTGCTATTTTCCCCATTCGTCGAAACAGAGGTCCGAGCATACTGTAGATAAGTGAGATCTTGAACTAAATGTAGAATACAGGACTTCAACTACCACGCCTACATCTATGCGACCGATACGCACCCGTACCGCACGGCCACTTCCGGCGGGGTGCCGTTCGGCTCCGGGCTTAACACCCTGTCCAACTTCGATTGGATCGACTTCGATCGCGTCAAGTGGGCCACCTGCAGCGATGCCTCCGAGTCTGACTGCTTGACGCCCAAGGGCTACACCTTCATGCGCGCCATCGTCGATTCTGGCGTCTACGTCGACGTGTACAACTTGCACGCGGACGCGGGTACCGAGGATGGCGACGAGGTAGCTCGCGCCGCCAACCTGAAGGAGGTTGCCGATGCTATCGACACTAACAGCATCGGCAACGCGGTTCTCGTCTTCGGTGACACTAACAGCCGGTACACACGAGCTGACGACGGCATCACCATTTTCTCTACGCAGAACGGCCTCACGGACACCTTTGTCCAGCTCATCCGCGGCGGCGTAGTTCCGACCGTCGAGACTATCTGTGACAACCCTAGCACGACCAACACGTGCGAGACCGTCGACAAGGTCTTCTACCGCGGCAGCCCGCTCCTCACCTTGACTGCCACGTACTGGAACTACGAGAGCGACAAGTTCCTGCAGTCCAACGGCAGCATCTTGACGGACCACAACCCGATCACCGTCAACTTCACCTGGTCGGCCGGGTCGGCTCTGCGCCAGTCCGGCTTCTGGGGCGGCCCCCACGGAGATTGGTTCACCGATGTCACCACGCTCGCCACCAAGACGTCGCCGAAGGCCAGCGTGCTCACCTTCCGAGGCGGCAGCCGCCTGGACAGCGTCGGGCTGCAGCTGACGGACGGAACCACGTTCACGCACGGCGGCACCGGCGGCGACGTCTCGACCCTGACCCTCAGCTCCGGCGAGTACTGGGCCAGCGCCCAGCTCTGCCAGGGCCAGAAGAGCGGCGAGACGCGGAACTTCTACATCAAGGCGACCACCAGCACCGGCCGCACCCTCGCGTCCGGCACCTCGACCTCTGACTGCACCACCTTCACCGCGCCGTCCGGGTGGGGCATCGTTGGCTACCTGGGCCAGGACGGGGACGAGATGGACCAGCTGGCGTTCGTGTATGCGCCGCAGTAAGCATTAGGCCTGCTCCAGCGCGAGTATCATAGTAATACATAATCATAATACACTAAAACCGCAACGTACCTACACACTAAAACCACAGCGTCGTCGCGCGGGCTGGTAAAGCCCACACCGGTGAGGGAAAGGGGATAAACCCTCGCCTATCTACCGAATTCATCTATTAGAGCTACTCGGCTATGTAGGATTTCGCACCATACCGTCGTAGCAGCCTAAATGGGGGGATCATCTACTGCCGGGGGCTCTGGCGTAGATTCTCTGGCGTAGATTCTAACGTGAAGGAGTAGAGGATCGGCGCTGCAGGCGCAGGCAGATTACAGATCTTCAGGCGTGGTCCCGCCCTACCTAGACAACGGGGAAAGGGTTGCAGAGGGCGCGGCCACGTCGTCTCCGTCCTTCTAGCTCGATAAAAAAAAAAGGCCGAAAGAGGTATGTACATAGGTTGGGCAATTATTATTAGATTGGGAATCCCTCGTGGCTATTTCGCGTACCTGCGTAGCTCGCGTGGCTCTCGGAATAAGCACTTTCATTCAGCCTTGTAGTGTGACGGTGTGTATGATATGTATGATACGGGATGGGATGTTTCTCAATCAACCCGATTCTTCTCAGGTAGGCATGCCTACTGCCCAATTCGATTACTTGCTGCTCAAGACGGGACAGAGTGCTGCTCTGTACGGACGTACACGGTCCGGCCGGAAGAGCCGGCAGCAGGATTAACGTAATTGCTGATGGTTTTTGAGTAGTGTTTTCTTTGCCAAGATGTACCATTGGCGGGTCACCTTTATAAGGTAACTGGTTATCCGACATTACCGTGCGTCTTCCCAAATGAGGATGGGTGGTTCGTCCTGTGTCTAGACATCGACGTCAACGAAAAGGATAGTTCGTAATAGTTACTCCCGGTATCATTTCTCGTTTCGTTACATGAGAGACGAAACCAACGAGTAGCCCGTGCTCATGTTCAAGTTATGCACTGGCCGGAGTCAGATCAGATCCGAATTCCATGTCGTGTTGAGCCATCCCTGGAGCGATCACCCTGTCAGCCTCTAAAGTGCCACCGCTTCGTAGAGGTCGCACCCGCGAGATCTAACTTAATCTAGGTTATTGACATTGCGGACACCCAAAGATTCCCAGCGGCAATTCCGCGAGAGGTGGTTCCTTGTGAGCGATGAGGCTGAGAGTCACGATTGGTTACCGTATTATGACACGCAAATGGACTGAACGCTAGGTACTGCTCCGGACCAGTGCTGGGAACATCCAGACGAACGGTTGGCAAGGACCAACGGTTCCTGCAAATTTGTATTGTATTGCTAGAGCAACCTCTCAAAACACCTAAATGGCTCAAGACGCCATCTTCGGCTAGGCACATTAGGCTACGCCGTGGTCTCTAAATAATCACGGCAACTTGCCTCGAGCCGTCGCCTCGTCTTGTTCTACGCCCCCGCCCCCCGGCGCCGAAGCTACCACAGGGATAGTCTGGCTTCGAGAGATGTCTCAGAGAAGCCGTGTGGCTTGCGCCAGGTAGCCGGTATTGGATTCTATTGGTCATGTTTCATAGGTCAATTGCCAATGCCGTTACTCTAGCCTCTAATGGCCCACGAAAGACTAGATGAATGCTCATGATGATGGCATGATCCAAGCGGCAGCGCAAAGGCCACTAATTTCTTATTCGTCCACTCGTCCTAAGACATGGAGGGACGAGAAGACTGAAGCTTGTAGTTTACGCTAAGGCTAGCTGGTGAGAACTAGATAATTGAGAGTTTTTTCGAGGCTGAAAAGGAGACAATGATTTTCTAGGAGAGTTCATAAGTCGAGCTTTAAAAAGTTGCGAAGACTAGTTGTAACGAATTACCTATTACGAGTTGGGGATGAAGGGCGGTAAACTCCGTCGTAGAACTATCCTGATAGATTCTAACACCAATTTTCGTCGATGGGTCGATCAGAATTCGTTGCACGACGTATTGCAGAATCCAAGGAGCGTGGTTTACACGTTTTGAGTGAGACATCATAACTCGTAGGAAGATTGTACGCGCTTCTGATCCTGTTTCTCGGGATACGAATAAGGGAGTAAGTTGAATGTAAAAATCATCAGATCTACACTGACTGACTGCTGGTCTTCATTAGCGGGGCACCGGGCATCGGGCATCTGTTGGTAGTCAGCACCCGCCCGCTTGGTTGTTGCTATGCATCAAGGATTCGTCGGTACCCGTTCGTATGGTTCAAGAGAAATCCCTTGCAGGACTTTTTATTTAGAAGGACCGTTGGAAGCTTTCGGAGAGTGGATCTCAATCCTATGTATCGTACATAGAACACGAATATCATCCCAGCATAGCTGCAAGTGGTGGTAGTAGGATGGGCCCGAAAGCCCGGTTGGCCCTAGCTCGGGCGTACTCCTTCAAATTTATCACCAGGTATAGTTTTTTGGTGTAGAAAGGTAAGAAGAAAAACGATAAGCCATCAACCGCTGGTAAATATGACAACTGACTTGTAGAGCGTCCGGACAAGTACGCTCGTCACTCTAGTCGAGCAAGATGGCGAGTAGCAACACGTAGGTACCTATAAATCGATCGAATGATTCCCTTATTAGGTAGGTGGATGAACAGATCTGAGAGACATCGAGTTTCCGAGGTGCAGGTTTGCTAGACGGACCAAATGCACGCCTTGTTATTTGACATTGTCATTTTATAGATTGCTGTTTCACATATACATAGACTTGAGATCTGAGCTGTAGCAAGCGTCAACGTTGCTGCAGTAAAGCGTGCTCATTGTCGATAGTGAAAAAACAGCATCTAACCGTGCTCAAACAATAAGATCTTTAATACCAACCGGCCCAGCAAGAATTTTTGTAGGGTGTGTGCTTAGGCCCTTTCGCACGGGTTAGCGATTTTGGATGTATCAACTTCGTTAAGACCCCAGCTTAGATACGCATCATGACAAGCGAACGTATTCGGGTAGTGACGATTCTATTAGATCTCCAAGGGTTGACCCTCGAAATTGCGTCAGGATTTCTCCGTTCCATGACCTAGATAACCTTCCTACTCTGTATGTAACTCCGGAACGCATCCGGGTCAGCATTAGAGCGGGACTCTTCTCAAAGCCTTAAATAAATGGGTGGGGGGAGCTGTGAGGCTTTTGCCTCTCTTGGTGAATGAATGGCTGAAGCCAAATTTCCCTTTAACTAGACACTGGACTGCTGGAGGGTATCAGTAAGAAAGTGCACAGACAGGTCGATCTCCCCATACCGAGGCTGCCCGACGACGATGAATCGATAGTGTTCTGTCAGATCCAGAGATAGTCCGTGTATGAAGACGTCGCAATTCAACAATTGGGTCATGACATGGCCATTGCGCACGCGTGTAATTGACGACGTGCCCACAGACCGGCTAGGCTAGGGCCAATCCTTCGGTATTCTAGACTTTGTCCATAACAAGCCCCCCGGTTCAGTTCTAGAAGCGGACTTTACGGTACGCACTAGCTAGAGTCTCTCTAATCTTGCAGGTCGTGGGAATCGACTTTTAGGATTACATTGACCCGACGTAGGCACCTAACTAAGGTAGGGCTTGGTAAGGCTTGGTACCTAGGTAGAGCCGGTAGGTTAGTAATACCTAAACGGAATGTGGTGTTGCTAAATGTTGTTAATTGGAAAGGCGTTGAAGAAAGGTTTGTTTTCAACCGTATTTGGATGATGTCTTCCCTCGTGGCAAGCTAGATAGACACGCATTGAAGGACCCTGTCGCGATGCTCGTCTTTTGGTAGCGCAAGCATGTATGTGACGTTATTGTTACTGATAGGTATTTGATGCTGAATAACGCGTTTGTCTTAACTTCTGTCAGTCTGTGTACTAATTACATAGTAGCCTTGGCAACCAAAGTCGACTCAGTCGAGAATCGTGACGACACTAGGGGGGGTTCTCGGCTCTACTCCCCAGATTGGCATCCGAACAAGGCAAAGAGTTGGTTGCTCGTAATCATAATTTTAATTCTTTTGGTACTCTAGCTCCCTGCTGTGGAAGCGTGGTCGATGCTGTCAGTATCTTGGCAACTTGTTCCTGCGTCCATTCGATTCAACGGCTCGTGTGATAGTTGTGAGTTTCGCAGCGTAGCTGGAAACTGTAGCAGAAGGGGTACCTAGGTACCATAAGAGGTAAGGAGGTATTAAGTATTTGCCAAGTTGACCTGCATCGCGGGGCGTAACATTTCGTGATATCTACACGATATTTTCCGCAGACCGCAGACCATAGTCAGTAATTTTCGACGAGATAGATCTCACAGCTAGTTGTCGCTAGTCATATTTGTCTACTATTGGGGGGAAACAACTCCCAGATTGCAGCTTTGGCTTTGGTGCAGATACGAGCTTTAAAGGTAAGGCAATTCTCACTGCTTCGTTGCTAATTGGATCTAATTGTTCGACTTAGAAGAAGCAATCTAACGCTCGTGGGTACGGTAGCAGCAATGCGTGGCGGTTGTTGTGGTGCTTATTGAATCTCTAGACTCTAGTGCCGTACCTACATACAGTGCTACTATTATGTAGGCAGTAATATGTACGAAATATTAGAGGCTTCTCAAGAGTTGATCTACCTTAGCCGAATGGTATTGCTGATCTAGTGTAGAGGAGATCAAATTCGGAAGCAGGTGAACCGGGTGAAGCTCCGGTCCTTTCGCACAATCTGGTGTTGGCGATGATCCGGAAGCACGTTCTTTTTTTGGCGAGTTCCCGAACTCGGCCAACGTGGGTGTTCCTAGTTTGCACATGTCGCAATGAGCTTACGCGGGAAAGGATGGGAAAGGCGTGCATTAGCAACTCGAGGTCTCGCTAGATCAGGTCGGGTCCTGACATTGTCACAGGGAAATCCCTGAATTGTGCGTGGATGCCGCCTACCCCTTGCAGCTAACAGTATCAGAATATCTCTGGATACGGTATAGCGGCCGAAAGGCACGTTTTCATGGCCTTTCTTTTTTCTTCTTTTTTTCTGTCTAGCTGTCTAGTGTGGTCCGTGTGGCATTGTGGCACTGTGGCGACGACAATTATTCGTAAGGTGGCCAAAGCCACTTATAGATATTGACTATACCATTGACGTATAACATCTGAATACATACGACTGGACTGCCCTAAAGAAAGCTGGTAGGCAGAATAGTGCCAGATCCGGTGGCGACATACTAAACCCCGTGGGCTGGATCTTTCCGCTGGTATGTAAGTGAGATCCGTATTTACGAAGCCGCCCCGGTGAAAGTTGGTGATAGTGATATTAATGCAAGATGCAAGCCTCGGAGGCTCGTAACTAATCAAACCTCCTTAAAAGGGTACTTTAGGTGCCTTGTGGCTTAGGAAGAGACTTTGCGAAGTGGGGTTTCGGAGTGTGCTATGTATTATCGAGGCTGCTGGACTGTAAGAAAGCCTCCAGAATGTCATTGGTAGGTTTGATATTCGATGCATGCGCGACTAATGCCGCGTATGACCGGGAACGATTCTATTGAGCAATTGATTGTCTGATGGACCCTTATGGTTTGTTCCTGAAGATCATTGGAACGATGGTATATGCGGGATGCGGGACGCGGGATGAAAAATGGCGTTCTTCAGCGGCGCGGCAGCAATGCAACGGGTGGTGGTGTGTGGTGTGTGATGTGTGGTGGAATTAGCGTAGACGAAAAATTGTGTTATAGAATCCAATGAATGATGAGAGATATAAGGTTGCACTAAATGCAAGCAGCGTAGGTCGGTCTTCGATTCTATTGGCTCATGCTATATGTACATATCCAGTTGGCGATGTGATATCGATGTAGGTGCATATAAATATAATCACGCTCTAGACTCTCGGTGCTGTTGCGCTACCTATTGCGCTGGATTTTTTTTTTTTGGCGATGTTGTGTTACTTTTCATACATGCTTTATCTAAAGAATTTACATCTGATATCCAGTTAAAACAATCCGCCTTATTGAACCTATTATTTTCCTTTTCTTCTCGCTAAAACGAAGTCTAAAACTATTAATAATAAAGATGTGTGGACTAAAAGTACTAAAAGTATCATATATTCTATTCTTTGTTACATACCTGGGTACATGCATACATATGTAACTGAAAAATATTAATTCCATAAAGAGGCATTCCGACTAAGGCAATCCTACCCGTAAGTATTATCTGATCCATGGTCCTTTTTTTTCCTTTTTCCCCATGCCAACCTCCAACCTCACATTCAAGTTGACATTCAAGTTGATATTCAACTGTCCACCCCCTTAAAAACCGGCGTTCCATTCTCATTTCCCAACCGGAATCCGGAAGACCAAAAATCTTACCTAGTAGCTAAGGACTTATTTTTTCGCCGGAAAGCTCTGTGTGGCTAGATGGGATCTACCATCTCGATATTTCTCAAAGAACGGTACGATCCGCCAGGTTGCTTACGACGGTCCACGTTTCTTATCACCTTGGTACACTAACCCCAAAATCCCCGACTATAAAAACAGATCTAAAGACTTCATACAGCCTCTATTATTTATTGCAATTTACACATTTGATATTCGACTGTAACTAAATATTAGACGCGGATATTCGTACGGCAAATCATAGTTCTTGAGTTACATACCTAGGTAATGTGCCATATCGCATGAAGAAAAATCAATGATTCAATATTTATGAGCGACGAGTATGATAGCTGCATGGATCTAGATGGATCAATAATACAAATGCATCCATTTAAAGCTTAACATCACGGCAATCGAGATCTAAGCTCGTAAGATACTTTTTCCCCACGAGTCTTCGTTGGCCGGCCACGCTCTAGCGAAGATTCTTGAGAACCAACCGTAACTAAGAGATATCTTATTGGAACCTTGAAATAACACGCATCCATCACGATATATCTCGCACACAGTCGCCAATGGTATAAGATCGCTTGTCTGCCAGCATGAGAGCTAGTCGCTAGGAGATAGAATTCACGAATTAGCATCCAAAGCTGCATGTATGAGCATGTGTGATCACTGACGAACACCGGTCGTAAGCCTTCAGATAGGTATTACGTATTTTTCAGGTTGGCGAATATGGCATGGCATGGCATGGCTTAGAGAAGAAGAAAAAACGTCATGAGGTGGATTTCGCATGAGAAAGTCTTTGCAGTCGGCGTAGATACTAGTAGAAAGTTCAAGGTTGATGATGGGCTGAGTAAACGCCTCCCGTGGAAACTCCCGCGAACGATTGAACTAAGCTCGAAGTTTTCGGCTACAGTATACGTTACTGTACTACCATACTAACCCTTGCTACGGTCGAATTAGGTTAGGTACCTGTCGACTGGGGAAACCCCGGACACTGCACCTGCAAGATTAATCCTTGTATCCTGTCGTCCCACCGCTAGGTAAGTTTGTACCCCTGCCGGGTTGTAATGGGTGTCAAATTAGCAGCCGTACTAACCAAAGCTCGACCAGAACCCGCCAATAAGTGGTGCTAGACCATTGGAGCTTGCACCTCCCCTAACTGCTCCAATCCGTCAAGGTTGCGTTCCTGAAAACACCCCCGGGCCCCTTCTTTTCCCCTGCCTCTTTCTGCGAGTACAATGTAAATCTGGATGTAGGTACGTATATTGTACATATTCCCGGCTCGCAGGTCCATCATGCCTAATAAAAACGTTGCCGAGTCTTTGTTAGGCATAGCTGCATGGGGGGTTGCAACGGACAGGTCCAATAACGTGGATAATAAGATAATAGTTGATAGCAAGCACATGCAGGAGCGTATTGGCTAGCTTCTATTTTTTTCTCCTGCATCCCCCCTACCTTACCTTACCTGCCTTACCTACCTTGATTATCTGCGTTTCGTCTTACCATTTTCCTCACACTTACATAGTACACAGATATATCCAGATATCCTAATTCAACACCTGCATACATACGCACCCACGTACGTACATACACAAGCTTGGTTTGACATTCGCATTGAAAGTCAACTACCTATTCGCCGCGGCACAGAACGCAACGCAACGCGCAAAGTCCATCGCACGGATCCGAGAGTACGATACGACACTTTCGTCTTTTTATCCATCTATAGTGTACATACATCTTTCCCACGCATCCCCACTTGATGTGTGAAATCTCTGGGCCTCTCTCGACATATTCCTCGATCACGAATATTTGAATCGCCATTCCACTATTATTGGAACCGGTTGTGGAATTAATTGGATCGTACGCATTCGAGAGCAAAGTATATAACTTGCAATTAAAGACAACGCGACTCGAAAATAAAGAAATCGGACCTTCTGGCAAACTGGTGGAACCGTCTTGAACAATTCTTGTCACTACTAACCTCGATTATCGTACCAGCTTTTTTTTTCCTCGTTTGAAAAAAGGAAAAAGAAACCTTCAATTGACATATTTTGTTCGGTGATTTCTTGAACTGATCAGTGGAGGACCGCACAAAAAGGTGAACTACTATTTCTTTTTTATGATTTTCTTGAATTGTCTGGACTTTGCACGAAAAAGATCGGGAGCAATGGTCTTCCGTTTGCCGGGTTGCTGCATCGAAAACCCACGAGGTACGCATAGTGGCATAGTTCCCTTCCGACTTCCAATCGCGCATGGTGGAACAGAGGAAAGGATCTTCCTAGGTACTTCTGGTATGTTACCGGCTTAGTGGAAGGGGCTTCGTCATAGCGAATAAGGCCTGAAACTCGGCGTCGAGAACATACCCTGAAATTGTTTAGCTAAGCCTAGACAATCTCGACATTCCTAGTAGCTTGGGCCCCTCCCATCACCCTAGGACCCGATAACCACTTACTTTGGTCTCCCTTCATTCCTTCATGTCTTCAGATTGCCTTACAAGCCGAAGTCACAAACAACAAATGCTCGCGTACTAACATCCCTCGTTTCTTAGCATAGCATCTCCCTCTGATTGCCTCCCAACGCCGTTCCTACCTAGCAAGGTAGCGCATCTTACACCAATATCACGCCAAACTTTCCCAGAAAGCCACCTACCCGGCTCTACTGTTTATGGTATTAGAAAGTTATCGGACCTCGAAATTCTATAGGAAGGCCCAATACACGAAGCAGGCCTATTAGAGCACCTGCATTCCGAGGAGCCTAGATATCTCCTCTACAGTTCTCGGCTGTTGCGAAAGTAACAGCAATAACTTGTTCCCATGGTTCTCTACAGCACAGTTCTACAGCAATCATGATGCTGGAAGACCAACCCATGCGAGCGAGCCTCCAAGTGGCGCCTCTCACTATCCATAAAGGCCGGACCGAAAATGCGGCCAAGGATTCGGATGATGGGAGTGAGTCGGCAGCATCCACGAATCCATATTCTCAATCTCAAATTACTCCGCCCTCGACTCCCAATGATTCGCAGGAAGAATTAATTCCCCAACCGACGCCATCAAATCCTATCTTCCACAATTTCCTGCGAGCCTTCTACCCGTTTCACCCGACATATGCTATGACCGATTCAACCGTTACGTTACCGCTTAATGAAGGAGATGTAGTCCTAGTTCATTCGATTCACACCAATGGATGGGCCGACGGGACTTTACTAGTATCTGGTGCGAGAGGTTGGTTACCGACGAACTACTGCGAAGAATACGACCCAGATGAGATGAGAAACTTATTGAAGGCGCTTTTGAACTTCTGGGATTTGCTAAGAAGCACGGCAACAAATGACCGCGACATATTTGGCAACCAGGAATTTATGAAGGGCATCATCGCGGGTGTGCGCTATCTCTTGGTGGGTTGGAACCTCGATACCAAATCAGGTCTTCAGTCTGATGTGACTAATCATTTTACAGGAACGCACACATTGTTTAACTCGAGAGTCGGCTACAATACAAAGAAGTGAAAGCCTGCGACGAGGCAGGAAATCGCTGCTTTCTGAACTATCAGCCTTGGTGAAGACTGCGAAGCGACTACAGGAGACGTTGAGGGGGTTATCACAATCTACCGACGATGTTAACGACATCATTGATGAGATGATTTTGAAGGCGTTTAAGATTGTTGTCAAGGGAGTTCGATTTCTCGACCTAATTGAAGATGATAGGCAGTTACGCGCGCCGGCAGTGACAGTAATGGCAACTGTTGTCGAGGAATCGTTTGTTCCACCAACGCCACCTTTGGAGTCGACGGCATTCGAGAACAACCAAGGAGAGGACCAAGCTGCATCTTCCCGGGCGGACGCCGAAGCGGGACCCACCAAAGGGCTGGCACCACCAGTTACCGAGGGCGTACAAACGAGTGAATCAGCCAACAAGCGTTTGTCATGCGTTTACTCGTCTGGTAGCGCAACGAAAAATCGGATGTCTCAGATGAATCCGCTACAAGGGAATCGATTATCGGCTAGTATATCACACAGGGTGTCTCTAGCCGGTCCTTCGCCATTGTCGCAGTCGCAGAAGCTTGTTTCGGAGCGGCTTAACTCCTGTCACGATACTTTCTTGTCGTACCTTGGATCCTTCATTGGCCGGCTACACGTCCAATCGCAATCTCGACCAGAGCTCGCTCTCGCCATCAAACATTCCGTCATCTCTGGTGGCGAACTTTTTTCGGTGGTCGACGCGATATGCGACCACAACACGTCTGTTTCGGAGACGTTGGGACAGTCACGCGTTGCCATGTACGACCGCATCAGAGATCTGGTTTACTCGGCGCGTGAGATTTTAGGTAACAGAGGACCCGACGGCGAAGACCTCATTATTCCGCAGGACAACAGCCGACTTCTTTTCGCTGCCACCGGATGTGTCAAAGCAGCTGGCGAATGTGTCGCAAAAACCAAGTGGGTATTGGAACGAATTGGAGATTTCGAATTCGAGGTTGAGAATGGAAACTTGGACATTGACCTAGGCGTTTTCGAAGCTGTGTCCGAAAGTAGGCCTCGCACACCAGCTGAGTCAACAATTTCGGAAGCCAGAACGTCTGAACCATCGCCCAGGCCCACCCACTCGGTTCATCTATCCATGGACAAACCACTTCCCGATGTACCATTTAACGACGCAACACAGGAGCAGCCGAGTACCGAACAACACGCCTCTCCACCGACATCCAGGCCTCAGTCCATGATTACTGATGATGCCGCCTCGAGCATGGCATCTTCTGTATCCTCCCTTCGGCCTTCGCTCCCGGCGCTTCCAAGACTCACTACTTCCCTTTCACTAGACGAGCCGTACAGCCCAGTGATAGAGATCTCGCATGATGGCGAATATCATAGTTCGTTCCGGTCAGACACCGGCACCGCTTCTAGTTCTGGGAGTAATAGTACCTATCTCAGCCGTGATTCGGAGGCTAGTATGGTCTCTGATACCTCAACACGTGCCACTACACCTGATCATACACTTGTACCCAAGACCCAACCCTCTTTATCGGATATGAGCACTACAGCGAGCTCTAGTGTAAGCGAGGAGGTTGACGAGCTCGAGTCGAAATTATTAGAGAAAACGTTCGCCTACGAGCTGATGTTTAACAAGGAGGGCCAGGTCACTGGCGGTTCACTGCCTGCGTTAGTTGAACGTCTCACAACACATGAATCAACACCAGACGCCATATTTGTGTCCGCCTTTTACCTTACCTTCAGACTATTTTGCACGCCCGCTAAATTAGTCGAAACTCTTATTGAGCGCTTCGATTACGTGGGCGAAAATCCGAACACGGCAAGCCCTGTAAGATTACGCGTCTATAACGTCTTGAAAGGATGGTTAGAATCTCATTGGCGCGATTCAACCGACCACGAAGCGCTTCCGTTTATTCAGAACTTTGCCGAATTCAAGCTTGGGTCGCTTCTTCCTTCCGCAGGCAAACGCATTATGGAACTTTCGCAACGAGTCTCTTCCACGGACGGCTCGCTCGTCCCTCGTCTAGTGTCTTCTATGGGAAAGACGAGTACCTCGATCTCTCAATATGTGCCTGCTGATACACCGATGCCGAATTCTGTTTTATCCAAGAGTCAGCATGGTTTACTCAATAACTGGAAGGCAGGGGGAAGCTGCCCCTCGTTCCTCGATTTCGAGCCTCTTGAGATTGCGCGCCAGCTGACCCTCAAGCAAATGAGCATCTTCTGCTCAATCATGCCGGAAGAGCTATTGGGCTCGCAGTGGATGAAGAAAAACGGTGCATCCTCACCTAACGTTAAGGCGATGTCGAGCTTCTCCACTGATTTATCTAACCTCGTGGCGGATACTATTCTCCAATATCCGGAGGTTAAAAAGCGCGCTATCATCATCAAGCAGTGGATTAAGATTGCCCACCAATGCCTAGAGCTAAATAACTATGATGGCCTCATGGCTATCGTATGCAGCCTTAACAATTCGATCATCAGCCGTTTGCGAAAGACGTGGGACCTCGTAAGCCCGAAACGCCGTGAAATGTTGAAGGCCTTACAGGCCGTCGTCGAACCGGCCAACAATAACAAGATGCTTCGAGCCCGCCTTCAGAGTCACGTTCCCCCATGCTTACCTTTTCTCGGCATGTTCTTAACCGACCTCACATTCGTTGATATTGGCAACCCAGCCACAAAACAACTACCTGGTGCTAGTTCAAATGACAATGGCTTGACAGTGATCAACTTCGACAAGCATACTCGGACTGCCAAGATTATCGGCGAACTTCAACGATTTCAGATCCCTTATAGGCTCACAGAGATCCCAGACATGCAGGAATGGATCCAAGCCCAAGTTACACGAGTTAAAGAATTAGATCAGGGCAATGTTCAAGTCAGCTACTACCGGAAGAGTCTACTACTTGAACCTCGAGAAAATCTCCTCAAGACCCCGATTGATGGTGCGGCTAATACACCAGCCGGTCAAAAAGCCGATTTGTTCGGTTGGATGTCAAGAGATCGCCACCATAACAACACCACCGTTTCTACCTAATGACACCTACTTAAATTCTCGCCGCGACAATCGTCGCTATTACCTCCACCTTCTTCCGCCACTTGTTACTACTATCCTTTCGACTCCTCATTTCATCACATCTATTGATACCCCTGTCGTTTCTTGTTTTGTTATTCAATTATGAAGCATTTGAGGTTTTATGGACGGGTTGGTCCATCGGTTTGCACATCATTTGACGTACCATACCGGTCACTGGCGTTTACAGGCGGGGAAACGGAAATGACCTTACACCTTCTATCGCCGACACATATTGTCTAGTCACACACACACACACACACACACACACACACATATCATCCGACGAACGAGCCTCACGGGGGTCGACCCCTAAGTGAGCACTCGGCTATTCGCCATCACCATTGTTTGAATTAAAAAGTTGGCGGAGTTTGGCATACCTTGAAGCAGCATTCGCAGGACAACGGGAAAAGCATTTGGGTCTTGACGTGGATGTCGGGGGCGGCGAAAATATTCAGGAGAGGGATATACGAAATATCCACGGGTCCATCAGTCACGTTGGGAAGAACCTGTTGTATAAGGTAGTTTGTATGAGGTCCAGGAAGATATGTAACTACCTTAACATGCTGCGCCATGAGGTTAAACGTATTGATCAAAAGCACAATACATCATTGCCGGACTCAAATCTGCCTAGAGAATCAAAGTAAATGCGTGACAAGTGAGAACATGTGTTATGAAATCGACTTCGAAGCTGAAAATGTTTTGTAGATGTTTAGGATACTTGATTCTACCTTGACTCACTCCCCTATCATCGATAGAGCCTGTAGCCCTTTGGGCCCGATTAGTTATCTTGTTCCACATGTATAATATGGGTTTCTACACATTTCAAGTTTACTTGACCACTGCTTGTTTCATGTGCTGTTATCGTCACGATGCGGATCTAGTGGTAGCAACGACATTGTTACACAAGGAGCTCTGGACCCATCTACCTAGAATCACGATAGACATAGCTATAGGTTAAGTCCTTCTCCCAACGGACCGATCCTTTGATAGGCTGAACCCTGAGATCAACAGGCCTTCAACGGCTAGCCCTTTGGCAGATGATTCCTCTAATAGTTGCAAGCTAACTACCTACCTATGGGGTGGTGTAGCCCTATATAGCCGGCTCCCATAGACATTGAATGAGACTTGACGAAGTGTATATAGCATATTATGATTTTTAGAATAGAACTGCAATGTCATAGCAAAACACGTTCAAGCGCAGAAAGTGTATCTCATTAAGATGTTTTCTCACCTCGGAATACCGCGAAGATAGTCGCTTCCTCGATGACTATCCCCTTTATCAAACTTATAACTCCCCCCCTTTTTAACGAGGAACTTTTTGTACGCCTCTAACTTTAGACTAACACCTGAATTATAACTTACAATCTCTCACGCGATAATAGCTTCAACGTATATAAATGTGTGGTCGAGATACCGCTGCTCATAAGCTCTGAAAGGTGTTCCGGCGCCATTGGTTACGTTTGTTAGATTTATGAAATGTGTATCAAGTGGTCCATCCTACAATCAAGTATTTCATTTCAATTCAAATTTCCGCGATGTCCTTCTATGAATTACAATTCTCGGCGTTAGTTTCTCGATGGAAAATTCTCATATGGTGTCAGAGGTCTTCTCTGCCTGCTATGCCTCGCCCCCTTGGGAGGATGGCCTTGAGGTCCGGTCTGGAGACCCGGCAGGATAGGAGCTCAGCCCCTATAGGACCGTTAGGGCTAGTCCTGGAACAGAGCAGACAGAGGGCACGCTGTGTATATATACTGCGCGTCGTAGGCACAAGAGGTTAGAGCTCCTTGCGCAACAACATAGTTGTTTCTCCATTTGCTAGGCTTATATCGTGACATATGGTAGGCTTGGCTGTCGATCGCGAAGCATCCTGGCCGCTTCTTTGTGGTAGCATGGCGGTAATGGATGCGGCATAGGTGGCACAGTTCGGTATATATCTACGTTCAAATGTGGCCTTTACCTTTGAATACATGTTGAAGCTAGATGAGGCAGGTAACCTGTTTAACCTAGCTCTGAGAGTTATGAGGTGTTGGGAATCAGAAAACTATAAGATCCTAAGAATTCGTTTTTTTTGTAATTACCGTGGGAGTTGTTTTTGGGAATATTTAGGTACTTGCCTAGGTCGGCAGGTCGTTAAAGAAACTTTCCAAAATGGAATAACTAATAAAAACATATCCTTGGTACTTTGAGGCTTCATGGGGCATAGATTAGTTAGAAGATTTAAGATGACTAGACACTTTACAAGAGATCATATTTTGCCGTGTCGTAGTTTAATATTGTGGTAGTTATAAAAATCGGGTAAAATAGGAAGTATTCCAATAGTATAAGGCCATTCTTATTCAGCTAATATGTTCGTGCCATATACCATTGTAGTTGTTTTGTTGGTAGTAGGTTCATGTTTTGTGATAGCTAAGATGATAAATACCCAGCTGCCAGATTCGTGAATAGGTAGGTGATCGAATGACCATCAAATGTATCCGGCCGAGACCAGCATGAAATCTAGAATGCGCCATACAGGAGCCGCGGCGCACCTTTAAATAGAGTTGGGATAGGCACCGTCGTATTTGCTGCTCATGTACCCCGGATATGTTTACCGATGGATTTCGTACAACGTTGCGAGTGGATCAAGTAAAAGGAGATGCTTAGGTAACACAGTCATGGTGATTCTATTCTTCGTTCTGTTATGACGCGGCTCCGTAAACCCTATGATATTAAAATGGAGTTACTTGAAGTTTAGGGGACCTTCATTATCTACGACCCCTGAGATGTGGTAATTTTGATTACAAGTGAGAATAAATATTATGAGGAGCTTCTAATTGACTTATTGACAAGCACTGTTTATTCATAGGAAAATAAGTTTTCATCCCTCGAAATACTTAAGTTACACGTTTTGTTACCTATAATTTAAGTATACGATAACTACCATCAGCTTAAGTTATAATCGTAACTTTGATTAATTACTTTTGACTCATAGATACAATGAAAACCAGATGGATATGGGATCAATTTCATATGTGTGTAAGTTAAGTACCATTGTGCTATCTTCAGCGAATGCTTATTCAGGTCAGTTTTTCGTTTCATTATAGTTAGGCATCCGATGTCTATTTTTCGTAAGCAAGGGCATCAATATAATGATATGGCAGTATTTTTTTCAAGCTATTCGCCCTGCGTTCGATCTAAAGGGGATAATCCTGATAGAAGTTATCCCTGCTTATTTGAAGCCAGGGTTTCCTTGTGCTTACCAAAGAGCCGGTAGCTGCATGACGGATTAGGTTGATTACCTAACGGTTAGGGATGTAGGTAAAGTTTGTTACATGTAAAAACAATCATGGTTTTGCTTATTCTGGTATTATTGTAATCTAAAACCGTGGCTTGTCATAATGGTATATAATGTACTCTTGGAGATGCAGACGTATGATCAAGTGTTGAATCGTGGGATGTAACCTCACACACTTGCATACGACGGCATCATGCAAGAGCCATGGAAGGTAATTCGGTCCTAAGACTCCTGTGTTACCACAAAATGCAACTATCTTGTAAGTTTGATACCTCACATAGGGTAGGATTCTCTTGGTATTAAGGCGACGTTGATAAGATAATTTGAATGTCTAAGTTAAATGCCTATTGTATGTACCTACTTCTAGCTATCTAGAGTTTGATCGAATATGTTTAAGTGAAATAGAGTTAGGTCCATCTGATAGTTTCGCATGCGCTAAGATCCAGCAGATCTGTTATCTTTGTAACATTACCAGAGCTTCGGGACGAGAGATATGTATCGTAACAGTCAGTTACCAATCGAGGTACAAGTGCAGATTTCGGGTATTAGCGACATTTGTTGGTTAAGAAAACCAATTCTTGTGAAGCTGGTCGTTCATGATTATTCCCGTGGAGGAAATGGGGAGCGAGAAGAAGGAAAACTGGCAACGTTACATACGACAGAGGCACAGGAGACCAAGGAGGGTGAGTCTGGACGAATAAGGGGAAATGTCTGTCTAACCGAGCATTAATGAAATCCTTCTCTCCAAATATGTACATGTTATAGAAGTAACTTCCTTCCCCGGATAGAGCTATGTCTAGGTTATTAGCCAATGAAAGTGCTCAATGGCCATGTACACAGGTTTGACCCGTGACTCAGGATTCGATATATCCAATCAGAGACGGGCATGATTTCCACATTCGGTCCGCCGCTATCTTTCTTCTTATCGGCTATCTCGCAAGCTACATCGCTTATCCTTGCTTTGAGGATTGGGGAAGAAAATCTAGACGAATTCAAGGTTCTTGTCATGTAAGGGCCTTTCAATTTATTCTTCACTCTTTAATTAAGTTTCCATATAGTCCATACTTTGGTATAGTTACTAATATATATTCGCGATAGATGAAAGTTTGATCACTTGTGACTAACATCAGCTTTTTATTTCTAGAGGTTATAGAGGCGATTCGAAAAAAAAACACGAGCTTCCTTTCCAGCAGCAACACGAATTAGTTTACATATACGATACATAATAGCACCAGGCATCGTACGGGTTCGATAAGTTGATAGGCTTATCACCTAGGATACGGAGCTCGCGAAGGATCATCTGAAATCTGCCCACTTTATTCGGCCATAAGCCTCTTAGCGCACTTTCCGCGCCCCAGTATCCCCAGAACCCTAAATATTATTAGTGGAGACCTCAGTGTCTTAAATCCTTGATACTTTTCGTCTCGTCCCGTGCTGCGGACGAGATGTCAAAAGATACAACAACGAATGCCGGACGTGTCACGTAACTATCAGCTCGAGCAACATTCACAGACCACACTTGTGATAGGGGAAAATGGACTCCGAAGCTGACGAGATTCGGCTGAGTGCTGATGGTGTTATCATACCTGTCAGTTCTGTCAGCCCGTGTTCCATTCCATCATACCCATACCAGACCTGAGAAGATCCGGGCTATTAGTGCAAGCATACATAGCAGTACAAAGTACGTACCTAAGTACCTAGGCTACTAGCACTTGAGGTAGCATCCGATCAGCACTAGGTTAGGTAGGTGCGGCTTGAGAAACCCATGCCTTTGTTGGTTGGTTGGTATTATCCATCGTCCATGGATGGTCTTGGTACGCAGTACATTTGCTGGTACATGCATAAGTAATGTTATTTTCCTTATTTTCTTATTTCACACGTGCCATACATCGTATTAATCAAAACATCGCCTTATCTGACTAGTGAGGGTCCCTTGAACCATGGTACAATAATTATTTTATATTATCTTTCCCTGCCCGCTTCGGCGCATCTTGAAGTTTTTGTTTCTTCCATCTCCTGCCAACTCAACGGTCAAGTTAATTTAGCCGCAACGGCGATTAGCACTTCGAATAAGGTATGCAATTAGCCTCTTCCACTTATACATAGACATCTTAAGAGTTATTCTTTAGAATCTTTGTCTAGAGCTTGCGCATTATGGGATTTGGGATGACCATAAGCTGACGATTAGCACGTAGGTCTCTTCTTAAGAGCTTACTTCGACCATTTTTCGAGTCTTTAGACAATCGATGACCACATAACTGAACGATCACCGACAAGCTTCGAAATGGCAGACGCGAAAGAGCTAGGCGTCGGGACTGAGGCCGACACCCACGGCCCAACATCTCATTCCGACTTCAGCGCCCATGTTCCGGAATCGCGTCCTGAAGGTTGGATATATAAGGGTTTCTGGATCGGCAAGAGAGAGATATGGTACGCGTCACCAAAAATGCAACTTTTGATGGTGGCTCTGGTGTGTTTCCTGTGCCCTGGCATGTATAATGCACTAGGCGGTCTCGGTGGTGGTGGTCAGATCGACGGAACTGTTCAGGATCATGCTTCTACTGCTCTCTACTCCGTTTTTGCAGTTGTTGCCTTCTTTTCCGGCTCCTTCGCCAACAAGCTCGGTGTCAAGGCAACTTTGGCTATCGGTGGCTCGGGCTACTGCATTTACTCCGCTAGCTTTTTGTGCTATAACCATACCCAGAACGTCGGATTTGTTATTTTCGCCGGTGCTTTCTTGGGTCTTTGCGCCGGTTTGCTTTGGACTGCGCAGGGTGCTATCATGATGTCTTACCCACCCGAGGAGTCCAAGGGTCGGTATATCAGTTGGTTCTGGATCATTTTCAATCTCGGCGCTGTCATTGGTAGCTTGATTCCTCTTGGTCAGAATATCAACAATACCGGTGGCACGGTCACGGATGGTACCTACGTTGGTTTCATTGTTCTGATGGTGGTCGGTGCTGCTCTCACCTTCCTCCTTGTCAACGCCGACAAGGTTATTCGAGAAGATGGCTCCAAGGTCATCATCATGAAGAACCCGACCTGGCAGAGTGAATTTATCGGCCTCTGGGAGTGTATCTCTCTTAGCCCGTGGGTTGTTGCTCTGTTCCCCATGTTCTTTGCTTCGAACATCTTCTATACATACCAGCAGAATGGGGTCAACCTCGCCCACTTCGACGTTAGGGCCCGCTCGCTTAATAACCTTCTCTATTGGCTTTCCCAGATTTTTGGCGCCGTTATCTTCGGATACGCTCTGGATTTCCCTAGGATCCGACGATCAATGCGTGCCAAGATCTCCTTTGGCGCACTTTTCGCCCTAACCTTCATCATCTGGGGCGGTGGATACGCGTGGCAGAGACAGCAACCTTCGCGAGAAGTCGCCACGTCATCTGCATATGATAGCCAGAGGATTGACTGGACCGACTCTCGATTCCTTGGCCCCATGTTCCTCTATATCTTCTACGGCTTTTACGATGCTTGCTGGCAGACATGCATTTACTGGTACATTTCTAGACCTTCTAGTAGCTAGTCGATTGAATGAGCAAAGTCTAACTTCTTCATTAGGTACATGGGAGCACTTTCTAACTCCGGCCGAAGAACTGCCAACATGGCTGGTTTCTACAAGGGTCTCCAGTCCGCCGGCGCTGCCATCTTCTGGCGTTTGGATGGTATTCACGTCGAGTATAACACTCTATTCGCCGTTACAGTAAGTTTAAATATCTGTTCTATAAACATACTTAGATTTGTAGCTAATGACTGATTATAGTGGGCTGTCTGTGCCGGCTCTCTCGTAATTGCCGCGCCGATTATTTTCCTTAAAATACAAGATACCACTGCCCTTGAGACTGATCTCAAATATAGCGATGAGAAACCCGAGGATGTCGTGGCAACTGCCACGCTCGAGGATAAGCGCGCTGATGTTTAAATATTTTCTTTTGAATTAGCATGTTGTTGTGAACACGTCAAAAGTGTACTACTGCGGATTTTACGGGTTGTAATACAGTCACTGTCTAAAGGCTGGCTGAGTAACGTTGGGTTACGAGTCGATATATTTTATGGTGGTGCATGAATAAGGATTTGTATGAGCTTTATCATCATGGCTTTGCGGAAATATATTTATTGCTACCATCGGTTACGATTTGTGACATTTGCTATTGCTTGAGGACTATTAATCAAGAGGATATTGATTGGACTATGTATAACCTGATATCGAGGATTAATTTAGTTGTTTTCAAGAATATCAGTAAATCAGTACCAAAGCGCGACAGAATATCTGGGTATAATGTAAATTTTTTCAATTTCCTGTCTTTGTTCACAGTCGTCATTTTAAGATTTTTACCTTAAATCCACTGGTTTCGCCATGTCAATGTTAAAACAACCTTGAGGACGGGTGGATTTGTCATGTTGAAAGAAATGCTGAACATAAAAGAATACGTACCTCACCTTCGGCAGCTCCGGTAGACCCATATTTTCCGATCTCGGGCCGGTCCGCAGTTGACGTAACCCGGCCTATCTTAATATGTGGGAGAATGACTTCGATTTGGGGTTCACCTCTTAATGCGATTATTCTTTTCAAAGCATCTAGGAATGGAATTCTGGGACTTCCTAAACTACCTAATATGCTAAAAATGTGTCCTAAATATGATCTCGTTTAAATTTGTGAAGTTGACATTTTTTACATCCCCCCTTTTTCTTTTCTGTTTCCTTCCTTTTTCTATAAGCACAAGTATGTCAGGCAGCACGCTAGCTCTCCCCTCAGGATACTTCAGTTGTCCTTTGAACTGAAGTTGTGCCCAGATGATGTAAATTAACTAGATAGGTAGTTTGTACGTCCCTCAGACATTTACAATTTCATCGTCGTCACCATGTGTAAGCTACAAATAAGTACGATGTACCTTTAAACATATCAAAGTACCTTATAAGTAGGTAATTAAGCATATTCAGTTTTTATGAACTGTTATAGCTTCCTTTACTATCCAAAGGGTGCCGTTCTATATACCTAACTATTAATATATCGAAGAAGTAAAGTAACAGAAGTATTTAAACTAATATATTTTCCACTCTTTTACCTATATGAAGTAGCTACATAAGAATCACAATGTTTACTTAGGAAGGGACCTAAGTAGGTAGTTGTTCTGTATCTGTGGTCAATTCAATGATAACATGAGTTGTTTTAACTAGGCATGACTCTTAAAACTGTAACATAAACTGCTGTCCAACGTCATGTAGAAGCTAATCTTCTAAAGAGGAAGATAGTTGCAAATATTCATGTAACAAGTTTGGCCTTTCCAGAAGTTTTGATCCTAGAATGGTGTCGACTTTTCCGACTGATACATTGTCGGCACACATATGTTAACAACTTTAGTGTCAATTTTGAAATCGATTTGTTTTCTTGTTGGAGGTAAAATCATCCACCTGTAATCTTTTGAGTAATGACTAGGTGCCTTCTTGTTTATTATACAAAAATCTCAGACACATGAAAATGAATCTTTCTTGTCACATCTCTCATCCATTTTGCAAATTCCTTGAAAGGTGTTGAATGGACCACAACCACGTCTTAGCCTTCTATTGAAGGACTTTCTTCACTATCTCCTTTATGTGAGACATCTATTTAGGTACCTACATTGCAATCGCTTTTATCATCCTCTGCCTTTTTAACTCGCATCACCATGGCTTCGAGTCAAGGTGAGGCCTCTACCAGTACCATAGTAGAGCCTGGCAATCAATCTCTCCCACCCGAGCTCTTTATTGTTCTTCTTGAGAACATGCCCGACTACATGATGCCATATGTATGGTGCAATTTCCGGAGTGTCTGCAAAGCGTGGAAGGCCGAGATCGAGAAGGTGTTCCGAAAAGAATACCTCCCTAAAACCACGATCTTCTTCCAATTACGTAGCACGCATTTCTTTCAAAGTCATCTTATATTTGACCGATTCTCCGACAAAGACACCCAGCTACGTGCAATTTTCCATCCTCACCCATTTCGCCCCTGGTCTCCAGACCTCTGGAAGGAAATCCGCAACATGGTTTCGAATATGAAACCGACCGTACGTCGCCCTTTACGAGAAATATCTGGTGTAGTCACGGTGGAAAACGTGGCGGTTGGTGACCCTGCGATGGAGGGTCTTGAGGTACATTACACGAATGAGGAGTTGTCGATGTTGTGGAAGCCGGTGATGAGTCAGTTGATGGGCGACGAGGTTCGCCTTAGACGTGAAGCTTGCAAGATCATTGAGGAACAATATAACCTTGAGAAGAAGTCTGAAGCCAACAATACCAAGCCAAACCCCGAGACCGAATCCGAAGCTAAGACACAGGATGACAACACTCGTGGTACGAAGAGAAACCTGGATCCCGACAACGAACCCCAAGCCAAGAGGGTCAAGCTAGACCCTGATATGAAGCCTGAAGCTAAGGCAGCCGAGCTAGATCCCGATTCTAAGCCTAAAGTTCTTGCTAAGAAGGTCGCGCTGTACTTCTTCCTACGTAGTAGTACAGCTCTCAGAGCCGTGATGGCCCAGGTCCGAGAGTCGCGTTTACGAAAGCAATACACGATGGGTGGCGAGGTGTTCAAATCGGCCGAGGATCATGACGGGGTCCCTTCGAAATACGATATTGATATAATTACACGAGAGGTGCGCAAGGGCTTCAGATCTTCGGCATATTTCATGGAGCTGTAGCTTCATCCGTTCTCCACCGCTACCATTCGGCACTTCGCGCAGAACTTCGCCTGAGGCAAACTATTTTGCTTGAATTGATATGGAACTCAACAGAATCAAGACTGGAATACGTTGTTGAGAAGCACAAGGGCATGGAGGATTAACTGTAGTCTGTAGTTGGTGTCTTTACTCCATTGCACTAGCAAGATTGGGTGGCAAGGGTTTTCTCATGCGATTCGAGCTACTCGCAAGAGTAATGCTTGAACGTTTTCTCATAATGCACCTAGTAAGCCCATAATTCCATAGGCTAATGAGAGGAATAACCTGCCATAAAACACAATACAAGTGACCGTGAAGCACATTAACGTAGGAGCCGATACCTTAACTACTATTAGTGACTACTATTCGAGCCGGGTATAGTGGCAAGCCCGTAAAATTAATTTCACCTTACTAAAAATGGGATATTTTCGTAACTTATAATATATTATTTTTTAAATATTTATAAAATTTAATTAAATAAGGCTTTTACGTAAAACTTTATTTTTATTTTAATATTAAAAACATATTTCTTTAATTTTTTTTAATATAATTATTAATTATTAAAATAATAAAAAACTTTTATATAATAAATATATTAAAACGAAATCGTTAAATATTATCACGAATATTATTTTTTAAAATATATAAATATAATTAATAAAAAAAAATAAATTATAATTTTAAAATAATATAAATATTTCGTATATATTTTAATTAATATATATTATATATTATATAAAAAATTTTCTTATATAAAATAAGTTTTTAAATTTATATAATAATATATTTAATATTACATAAATACTTAAATATTTAAAAATTTTAATAAATATATATATGGTTCGAAAATTTAAAATTTTTTTTATTAAAAAATCATTTTTTTATATTTTTAAAAAGTTTAATCGCAATGATATTTAATAATTTCATTTTAATATATTTTTTATATAAAAATTTCTTACCATTTTAATGGTTAATAATTATATTAAAAGAAATTAAAGAAATACGTTTTTAATATTAAAATAAAAATAAAAAAATAAAAAATAACTTCATATAATTAATTTATATAAAAAGGTTAATTTTATTAAATTATAAAGCTTAAAAAATGGAATGTTACGGCGAGTAAATTTTAAATTAAAATAAAATTTATGCGACGGTAAAACCACGTATTTTATTAATAAAAATATTTAAAATAAAAAGTTAAAAAAAAAGAAATTATAAAATGGTTTCTTTTAAAAGGTTTTTATATATTAACTTTATAATTAAAACATTAATTAACCGTTCCGTTAATATATTTTAAAAGTAACGGTAATTAAACGTCGTTACATAACTTTTTTTTTTAAAAGAAAATTCGGTTTATAAAAAGAATTAATTATTTATTAATACGTTTACGGTTTATTTCTTTAATTTTTTTTTTTACGGTGGGTAAATCGTTTTTATTTATTATTTTTAATATTTTATTTTTCGTAATAATTTTAATTTATTATTAAAGTTTAACCGGGGGATTAACGGTTTTAAAATATAAATTATAAAAGTTTTTTATTTTAATTAACGTGTTAAAAAAGTCTTTAAAAATATTATATTAAATTAAAGTTATAATTTATTTAATTTATTTTATATTAAAACTTTTTTTTAAAAAACTTAAAATTTAATATTTTAAATATTTTATATTTTTATTTTTTATTAATTTTTATTAAAAGTAAGAAATTTATTATTTACTTTAAAATTAAATTATTTAAAGTTTTAATTAATTAACTCGTGTTTAAAATTTAATGGATTTTTATATTTAAAAATAAATTAATTTTAAAAATGTTATAATAAAATTTTATTAATATTTTAAAAAAACTTATTATTAAGTAATTTAAGTTATTATAAAAATAATTTATTTATTAATTACTTTTATAAATATACATTTAATTATTTATTATTTAATTTATTAATTATTTTTTTTTATTAATTTATTTGTTTTAATAATTTTATATTAATAAAAAGTTTTTATAAACTTATTATATAATAAAGGTTTAACGCTTCATTAATAATTAAATAATAATATAATTAAGCTTTTTTTAAAAGGTTTTAAATTTACGAATATAAATTTATTAATTAAAAATTATTTTTAAAATAAATTTTATTTTCATTTTTATAAAAAAAAACCTTATACTCGAATACGGTTAAATGGCGTATGCGAAATTTAAGCAAAATAATATTTTTAATTAATTATTTTAAAAATAATTTACGAAAAATTATAATTTTATTTAAATGAATTAATTAAAAATTTCCGTTTAACCGTCGGATTATAAATGTTTCGTTATTAATTTACGAAGGTTTATTTCGGTGAATTTAATTAATTCGTTTAAAAAAATAACCACGAATTAAAGATTTTTATTAAATATAATCGTTTTAAAAGTTTTATAAATGTATTAAATGTATTTATAATATAAGTTTACGAATTACGCGGCGGTATAAATTTTATATATAAATAATAATAAAAGTTTTTTATTTAATTAATTAACGATTATTAAAATTAAATCGAACCTTTTACGATTAAAAAGCATAAATTTAAAATTTATCGAAATATATTATTATATTTATTCGTTAATAAAAAATAATTAAAATAAGTTTATTAATTTAATTTTAAAGTTTTAATTTTTTTAATATTATTTATAATAAACGTAATAATAATTTATAAACGCTTTTATATTAAATCACGAATATTTTTTTAATATTATTATACGCATTTTATTTTAATTTAAATGCGTTCGATTTAAAAAACGGTGGAATTTATCGTATAATTTAATGTGAAATTTCTTATTATTTAAAATTATTAACCTTTTTTTTAAAAGTAATAATTTATTTTATAAAGCGTATTTATTTATTTATTTTTTAATTTATTTACGTTACGTTTTTAATTTAATGGTATTTCGATTAATTATTAAAATAACGTTAATTAACTTAATATTTTAAAATGGTTTTTTTTTAAAAACCTTTACCACGGTTAAAATGTATTAAAAATTAAAAAATAATAAATTTATTAAAGGTTTATTAACCGGGAGTTATAAAGGATTTATTTTATTATGGAATATTAAAAGAAATAATAAAATAACGAATTAATTATATTTTTTAATCGCTTTTTAAATGGTTAAATTAACCGTTTTTTAAAATAAAATGTTAATTATTATATTTTCCTTTTTTAAGCGATAATATAACTCGTAATTAAATCGAAATAAATGTTTATTTTAATCGGTTTAACGAAATTTTAACGTTTTTTTAATAACGAAATATTATAACGTTTAATAATTTATAAATATATCGAATTTATTATTTAATAAAACGAGTATATGTTTTTAAAGTTTCGTTATTATTATAATAACGAAAAGCTTTTTATTATAAATAAAATAATTATATTTTAAAAAGCTTATTATTTTAAAAAAAAAATTATTAAATATTAATCCTTTAATTTATTTAATTATAAAAAAGCTTTAAAAATCATTTTATTAAAAGCGTTGGTTTTTAATTTAACCTTTTAATTCTTATAAAAGTACTTTAAAATTAAAAAAATAATTAAAGTTATTTTTAATGTTTTAAATGTTTTAATATGTTTATTAATTTAAATTTAATGCGGAGCGGCGGTGAAAAAATATAAAGGTTTTATAATTTAATTATATTTTAATATAAATTATTAATAAAAATTATAAAAGTTTAAAAACGATTAAAATTCTTAAATTTAAATAAAAGTTTTTTAATTTTAAATAATTTTAATTTTATTTTAATTAATAATTACGTTAAAAATAAAAATAATAAACCTTAAAAACTTAATTTTTATAATTAAAAACTTGTTTTTTTAAATATTAATTTATAAGTTAATGGAATGTAAGCATTTTAATATTTATCGTATATAATATTCGTAAAAAAATAAGTTTTTTAAATAAATTAAAATATCATTTATATACGCCATGTAAAAGTTATTAAGAAATAAAAAAAAAGCTTAATTAATATACCTTTAAAATGTATTAAATTTATTATTTAATTTAAAAAAAAGTACGCGGTATTTATACGATTTAAAATAAGTTTAAAAAATAATAAAATTTTTTAAAATAAAATTTATTTTAATATAATAAAAAGTTTAATAAATGTTAAATTTTATAAAAACCTTAATTTTAAAGATTTTTTTTAACGTTTTATTAATTAAAAAAAAAAAGTAATAATTTTTTTTAATATAAATGTTTAATTTTTAATAATTAATATAAAATTTTAAACCACCTTTTAGTTTTTTTATAAAAAAAATAAAAAATTTATATTTAATTATATTAAATATAATTTATTTTTTATATAAATAATTTAATAAATATTTTTTTAAGGTTTATAAATGCTTTGTATTTATATTATAAAAAAAGTGTAACTTAATGAAGTTAATATTTTTTTTTAAATTTATTTTATAATTAAAAGGTTAATAAAACGGTAATAAATTATTATTTTTTTTTAAAAACACTTTAATTAAATTATATAAATAAAAAAAAAGCTTTTTTATAATTTATTTTTAAATAAAATTATTTTCTTATTATAACTTTTTTTTAAAAGTTAAATTAAACTTTTAATAAAATAAAATAAAAATATTTAATAATTTATAAATTACGTTAAAACTTTATTAAAAATGTAATATTTTTTTAATAAATATTAAACTTAAAATCAAATAAATATTTATAATAAATGGTGGTATAAAATATATTAAAAGTTTAATAAAAAATTAAAAAAAAAAAAAAACGAAATAATAATAAAAAATTATTAATCCATTTTAACCATGAAGTTTATTATGAAATATATAAACGTTATAATGGTTTATTTTTTTTTCGAAGCACGAAATTAAAAGTAATTATAACGTTTTATATTTTTTTATATAATTTTATCCACGTTTTTTTAAAAAATAAAAAGTTTTAATATAATATTAAAAATGTAATAATAATAAAAAAATAATAATTTAAAGAAAATTAATTATTAACGTTAATTATTTAATATAATATCGTATTTCGTTAAAAATTTAAACTTTAATATTATTTAAAATTAAAAATAATTTTTTAAGTTTATTAAAAAAATAAATACGTTATAAAAATTTTTATTTTATATTTAATGTAACGACGTTTAATTACCATTACTTTTAAAGTATATTAATAAAATAATTAATTAATGTCCCGGTTATAAAGTTAATATATAAAAACCTTTTAAAAGAAATTATTTTATGGTTTTTTTTTTAATTTTTTATTTTAAATATTTTCGTTAATAAAATATATGGTTTTATTATTATATAAGCTTTATTTTAATTTAAAACTTACTTATTATAATATAATATTTAAAGTTATTTATTCGTTTCATTTTTTTAATTTAAAG